>CM041536.1:5517790-5678022 GCA_023238725.1 Scortum barcoo | reverse complement strand
TTACCCTTTGAAGGTTATGGGAAATGACCAGGGATACGACTAGGACAGCCTAGTTTCATAAAACATGGTGCTGCTCTGCATTAAGTTGGGATCTCTGTCCCCTTCCTTTTTATTCCACTTCCCTGCTTCCTTGGTTAGGACTCCATGGGGACTTTTGACGTTATTTCTTTCCTCAAGCTGAATCAAAGCATGCTCATTTATCTTCTGACTTGAAAAACAGACAGGCAGGAAAGCAGAGGAGAAGAGCTATTCTTGAGGTTTCAGAGCCCTGGGGAGTAATAGAGACATCTATTGTTTTCAGTTCTCAGATATTAGATCTGTGCTTAAAATTCTAGGTCAGGAACAGTCTGATGGATTCTGACACTGTGCGACAAGTCGCCTCTCCTCAACTGAGCATGAAAATACAGACACACCTCTGGGTGTTCCTTGCACTCATCCAGATCCATGTGCTTAATGACATCTGGGAAACACTGCAAGTAAGCAAACAAAAGTGTGAATTTTCTGTTGCCGGTGCCTCTGTCACACAATAGAAGCTTCAGATGTCTAAAATAAAAAGCAAGTCATTTGAGATTTATGTGTATTGTAGATGTGGAAATCCAAACCCATGGCTGCGAGGCTGTTTCTCATATCTATGTCATATCCATATCAAAGGGTCCAATTTAAGCCCTTGTGTTTCCACATTATACCTACTGTGTGTTAATTCAACTATTTTAATCACTGCCAGTCAAATCCTACATATTTAAGCGTTCGTGATGATTTTGTCGACTCAAGTAAATCCCAATAGGTACTGAATGGAACAGGCGCACATGGGCCGGAAACCAAGAGGATTTTGTATTTGATTCGAAATACATGGTTGAAAGGGCATATATTTTAATCATTTCAATCAGGCAACTGCAACAAAACTAATTAATGCTAGCACTGTCTCCATGTGTATGCGTATAAATTTCATATGCATGCACTAACAATCCTTTTCCTTTTTCCTCCTGGAACATATATTTATGGAAAGCTCTCGAATTCTAGCAATTCAATCCTAAACCTGCTCTGGTACAGGTGCTTCAGGAGTGTGATAAGGATCAAAGGCATTTACATAATTGATGAAACATGATATACCTTATGTGTTATTTTAAACAATAAAATGCGTTACGCTGATGTAAAAATCCAGTATGAAGATGTGATGGGATGAACTCAGTTTAGAGGGATTGGACTTATCACGCTCAGCTCAGAGTGGTGTGGTTGTTTAGAGTTTATTGCTTCACTGTTGTAAAACTTCATCTGCTGCAAATAGTCATTTTCACGCATCATTAAGGCAAAATGGGATATAGCAGCAAACAACAATTTTCAAAAAACACATGGTGTTAAGTCTGACATCCCCTGCAAGCGACAATTTCCCATAAAGTCACACATGACAGCTTTGTTCAGTTTTTCTTTTAAATTAATCACCCTAATTTTCTATGTGGATGGCCTATATTATTATGTTCTGGCACAGCATGGATCTCTGGACTGTGGCATGTTAGAAAAAGAAAATGGCCTGAACTCTGCTCTGTATATTTATTTTTGCTAGAAAATTGTCCATAATCATTGTCTTACTTTTCAAGATGCCATATTTTTCTTTCCAGTTATGCAATTTGCTTTTCAGTTGACTCAAGCTGAGTATTTTTTGTAATATACATGGAAAAAAAGAGGAAGGTTTTAAGTAAAAAGTAAATATATTTTGAAATATTACATATACACAAGGTACACAGGCTTCTCAAAAATAATTCTAAGAAACAGATAATCATATATGTAACTCTTATGTTTTCATTCAAAATATCAAACGCCACATTCGTTTTTAGCATGTGCATTCATTTTTTATTTGGATATGTGCCTTGCATTTAGCATGGAGGTATCCCACATGGCAATGCCCTGCTTCTAGCGCTTGCCGCTCTCATACATATGGATATCATTTAAAACAAACATCACACCCGGTAGTTCAGCATTAATGTGAACATAACATACCATGACAACTTCCTACCTTTGACAAAACCCCAAGGTTGAACAGTTTGCAGGTCTTCTAAGGAGACTGGACACACGCAGCGAAATAGGGGGTGTCTTGTCTTGTTTCAGAGAAAGTCAGAATCAAAGAAACAACATCCTTTGTTCAGAGGTGAGGAGCAATGTGTCAGTTTCTGGAGGCTGTTGACTGCATTTCTCTCCTCAGGATTGCTGGGAAACTGGACATGACAGTTTATTTTGTTACCGACTTCCACTGACTGAATGATGAATTTACGAGGCTCCCATACAAGCCAAGCAGTGGTAAGCCTGCTTTATATCACAGTTAGCAGGGACACTGCTTGACTGATAAAGGCCCACGCCCGATTTTAACTGGTGCTGCACATCCTCAGGTCCATTTACTGGATGATTCCCAAGTGAAAATTACCTTCTGTTCACTACAGGACCTTCACTGGCACAGCACATACTGTGATTCAACACAAAAAGAAATGTAAACATGAACTTAAGGAAGTTTATTTTTGTGTTGACTTGTTATTTTATTCATGTTGGTTTTTAATATACATATGCAAATATATGAAAGTGAATAGCGAACTACTTTAGTGGATCAGTAAATATGCATCGTCTCACTTCCTAGAAAGATTTTTTTTTTTTTCAACTCCAATTTTCTCAATATATCCACACTAATTACCATATGATCTGTGCGAAAGATGCTTTCCTGGTGGTGGGATGTCTATTTATAATAGTGACATAACAGTCAGAATATTCATGTTTATTTAATATGCTTTAAATTGAATAGTGGGTGAGACTTTGATCCTTCTGGGTTCAGGGGTTTATGTCTGGTGTGGTTCCCATGAGGGGACTTAGCTGTTGCTTTGATGTCGAGCAGACACTTTCTGCATAGTCAATAAACACTTCCCCGAGCCCTGCTGCTAAAAAAAGCCACCTGACTCCCCTCTGTTACTCGCTTTTAACTGCTTTGCTATTGTTTTGCCGTCTTGGCCGGCTCGTGGCTACCGAGCATGCACCAGGATGGCGTCCAAAAAGACGATCTGTCGAGGCCCATTTTTGCCTGGGCCATATGCCACAGCCCACGTCTCTGTAGGCAACTCAATCTACCCTCCTTATTTATTTAACAGCCCCATTAAAGAGTCATGAGTTCCCAATCCGAAAAATGTGACAGCCAAAAGACTGCATCTGTCTGCCATTAAAACCATCTTTTTGGCAGCCTGCTAAAATGGACTCACTGCTGGCGAACATCTATAGCCAATACTTGTGCTCACTTTACAGGGATGGCAGATTATCTGCAGGCAGATGTACTACCAGGGTCATCTGAGCAGTTGTTATCAAGGTAAATAGGTGAGAAAGTAAGGGGCCAATCCATCCTATAATTCTGTTCTATTTCCAATTCCCCCATGTAAGGCCTGAATATGCCACAGTAAAATAATTGAGAGCTCAGTTGTTGTTTCACCTTGGAGTGGCTAACCAGTGTGCAAATAATTTGGCTCCTGCCTACTTGCCTCAAGGACAGCGGGCTGCTGAAATTTGATGGGGCGGCTGAGGCAGGTGCCACTGCGAGATAGACGAACGTGATGTGATGAAAAACAGCACGGCCGGGCTGCTGCTCTCATTTGTCAGCATTGTTCAAGATATCTGCAGGTGAGTATGGATTTCATTTTTCATTATTTTCTCCATCTGCCTTCTGATATTGTGTTTTTGTCTGTCTGGGTAGTTTTCCAGAGGTCCTACCATGATGTTAAAGTGATGTTAAAGGCCTATCATGCTGTGCAAGAATAACACAACAAAAAATACGATTTGTAGAAGAAGAATCAGAAATGATATTATTTATCAAAGTTTTACTATTATTGATAGACATAAAAGTATAATCTGATTAGCTGGTTGTAATTTAAGTTAGTTAAGATTCAATGTTCTTCAGTCATAGAAAATTCAGATTAATCCAATGCTTTTATTTATATATATATATACATATACATATTAAAGGGCCAGAATCATTTCAGCTTAAACACATTTGTTGATGCTACGTCTTTAACATCAGTAAAGTGCCCTTTTAGATTTCTATATCAAATTTCAACAAATGCTCAAAGAATATTTTTCTTGCAGTATGAATTGGGCTTTTTTAGGCGTGAGGTGCATATTTCTTTTCATAAACCCCATAAAGTTCTTACACATTTAAGAGAAGCAAATAACATATGAGGCAAATCTGTGATTTATGACGTTGAGCTTTGTAAATGAAATTGATGGAAATGATGGAAAGGTGCACTTAGCTTAGCTAACCTTCTCTGAGGCAGTTCCTCACGTCAATTTCATTCTGAGGACTCCACACTATTAGTTTAGTCTCTTTAGCAGCAAATTGATCAATTGAAGTTATTGACTGACTTGGATGTTTCGTAACTAATGTTCCCAGGTGTATTACAGTCCCAGAGTAGACAGAAAGAGCTATAATTAACTCGTCGCTCCAAAATCCCCCATAGGTGTTCAGTTAGGTTGAGATGTGGCGACTATGAAGGCGATAGCATCTGATTCACATCATTTCCATCCTTGTCAAACCAGTGAGTGACCCATCTCGTATGGATGGAGGCAATGTCATCCTGGAAGAGACCACTCCCATCAGGATAGAAATGTTTCATCAGAGGATAAAGATGATCACTCACAACAACTTCGCACTGATCTGCAGTGACTCTTCCCTATAAAAACGAACAAGTGCCAGCTAAATGCCCCCTTTAGCATAAAAGAGCCACCAGACCTCCTCACTGTAGGGGTCAGCCATTCAGGTTTGTTCTTTAATTTGTCACGTGTCTGTGCATATCGCAGACAGCAGCGTACGACAGCCTAAACAACTCCCCGAATGGCTGATTGAAGCGATTGAACCACTTGTCTTCCAAAAATAAATAATTTCCAAAAACACAGCTGCGTCTAATCAAAAAGGCACGCTATCCAAATCAAGCGCATTCAAACGTTCATTAAAATAATGACGAGCTATATTAAAAAAAAAAATCAGTCATCGTTATGATCAACCCTGCTCCCTATATTAGAGTTTCATATAACTCCATATTGATTGATCTTAATTACAGGCTGTTCTGAAAAAGTAAAGATGTATTTAAAATCACTTATATTTGACAACACTATAATTATTGTATGGAGAGCGCTTTATCACGTATCACCGCAATTTTCCAGAGGCAGTTGCTAATTTTCTATCGAGGTAATAACTGTACGACAGCGTAGCTTCAGCAGATCAATTGATACCCTAAAGTTCCCATGAAGACACAAAAGGGACTGCGATCAGTCCAGTTGCTCCCCTAGATCCAAATCCCTGCCAGTAAAATGGTGCAGATGTCAGAAACCAGTTGAATGCCTCGGGAATGACTCTCTCTTCGCAAAGCCCCGGGGATGAGCAATACAACAATGGTGAGACACCATATAGCTCTGGAGATATTACAAATCTAAGCTGGTTTGGCTTTTTCAACAGTCTCACTGCAGGAGCCCACAGAAAAATTCTCTCTCATTCAGCGGGACAGAATTGCCCGGCTTTGCTCAGCTTTCAATTATTTAAAAGGAGTCAGAAGGAGAAAGATGAGGGTGAGAAAATCCTGTTTCTCTCACATTACACTGCAGAGGAGAGCCCTTGAGATGCCTCAGTTGTCTTATAAAATAATACACAGTGCTCTGAAATACCTTTTTTCCAGACTTTTTTAAATCATTGCTTGACTGTGGAATTACTTTTTTTTAAATGAATAGTATCAAAACCACATCGATATCATGTGCATCACTCATGGTGTTGTCATTATCAAAAGCTCCTGAGCTTTAGTCTTTTTCAAATGGAGGAAAAACACGTTAGCTAATCCACAGATGTCACTTCAACATGACATTTTAAATTACTATCCGATAGTCAGTGCTTTGAGACGGCAAACATGCAACCAACGATACCACACATTACCCACAGAAATAAATGACTGGTGGTGATGAAAACATGCTGTGGGGTGTTAAAAATCATAATTTACTACAATATCAGGGGCAGCCAGAGGTAAAGGTGGCTCAACTAATTAGAGCAAAATAAGTAAACTTAAAATCTCCAGGTGGTTAAATAACTTCTTTATATAGGTTACGGTGCTTTGTCATTTCTAGCAGAAATGGGTTAAATAAAAGAGGCAAACAGCACCGACTGGCTGTATTAGAAAATGCAATAAAACTAATAATACATTTAAATAAAAAATAAAAACAACTCTCCATCACTGAGAAATTGCTGTCTGTGGTAGAATGCAAAAATGACACTATAAGCCCATGTCAGTCATGCATTAATAGATCATCTATAGAACATAAAAAAGACGTGAGAAGACTTACAAATACTGGTTATTAGTACAAAACGTGCTATTCATTTCATTTCTTCTCTGACAAAATGCATACATCACTACAAGTTAGCATTCTCCCGATTGGCAAGCAAAGAAACTGGGTGATACAGTAGTTTGATGGTGTTTTTGCTATATGTATTTATTGAAATCCGATGGAAATGTAAATAAAAAAATAATACATTGCCTATGTGAAGGCAATTGTACTGAAAGAATAGTTGCGAAGTAAAACATGTTCTTTTCACAGTCGAAATGTCTAGACACCAACATCTATATGTGTTTATAGTGAAGTTCATTTACATACCAGACAGTACATCCTGAGCTGAGGTTTCCAAGGAAACACAAAAGCAGCTTCGGCAGGTTGGTTCTGCATGTTGCTCAAACACAATACGAGTCTCTTGCCGGCGTGTTGACTTCTGCTCTTTGATTCAGCTCACTTCAAAGAATGAATGTCCCCTTTTTCTATTTCACATAATTGAATTTTTGCAGGGCTTGCATCTTTAAAAAAAAAAAACCAAAAAACATTTAGAGTAGGAGAAACTAAACACACACTTGGTGCTTTTATTTGTGCTCTTGCATCAACTGCTTGTGACATGGGTTGATTTTTCCATTTGTTCACGAGTGCCCGTGGAATACATACACAGCTTTTTACACTTGACTGAACAAAGATAAGATAAGATCTTTTATTGATCCCACAGTGGGGGGAAATTCCACTGTTACAGCAGCTGAAAAAAGTAAAAGAGACATTAAATAATAGACCAAAAAAAACACACAAAGACACAAAAACAGTATTTACAATAAATAGTGAACAATAGTAATAATAACAACAGAAAAAGAAAGAAACAGAAACAGTATTTATATACACAGCCTCACCCAGTTAGATGTGCTGTGGTGAGGTGTTATTGCACAGGTGAATATGGATATGTAGCAGATATGAATTAACAGTATAGTAAATGAGTGGAATTGAAAAAAAGACCATAAAGTGCATGGCTAGGACATCAGTAAACATCAGTAAACATCAGTGCAATGATGAACATCAGTAAACATCAGTCCTACTGTGGTATGGAAGTGTTTGTTACAATGACAAAGATTTATAGTGCAGCATTAAACAGTCTGATGGTGTTTGGGATGAAGGACCTGCGGAAGCTCCTTCCTACACCTTAGATGTCTGAATCTGTTACTGAAGGAGCTGCTTAAGGCCCCCACAGTCTGATGCAGAGGGGGGAGGTGTTGTCAATGATGGTGGACAGTTTGGCCAGAGCCCTCCTCTCCCCCATCACCTCGATGGAGTCCAGGGGGCAGCCACAGACTGAGCTGGCTCTTTTAATCAGTCTGTTAAGCCTCTTCTTATCCCGCTCAGAGCACACCCCCCTCCCCAGCAGACCACTGCATAGGAGACCATATGCACATACTTTGTTCATTTGTCCAGAGAAGAGTTGTTTGAGCACTTTTTGTCATTATTCAGCGACAGCCTGGCTCATTTAGTTTCGAGTACATTCACATCTGTGAGCTGCCTACACCCAGTCGTATGCCCCCCCCCCCCCCGCCCGTCTTGCTCTGAAAAACTGTCTCAAGAAACTTTCTCGAACGTTCAGGTCACTGTCGGCCCAGCTACTTTATATTTGACATTAGGCTGGAAGAACCACCTGGTGTTGTCATCTAAAATTATAAATTACTTGCAAAAAAATCCCATCCCAATCCTTTGATTATAACAGCTGCTGATAGGATCTACAGCATACATCATTAACTTGGGACTTTAGGGTGGACTGGCATTTATGAGAGAGAATTGATGTTTTGAAAGTCAAGACATGCGTTTTGTTTTTTCTTCTTCTTCTTTCTATCATATGATGCCAAATTACACGACATAACTCCAAGGCATCTCACGTAGTGTTGAGGAGCCTTCGGGCCTTCTTTGGGCTCAATTGTTTGTGTGAATCTGCTCGGTGGTGAAGTGCGAATGAGTAAGTGTCTGTGTGTGAAGCATGAGTGTATCCACAGTAAAAACACTGCGTGGGAAACTAAGTTTTGGGGAAAAAAATCAACTAGCTAATTGATGAGGACCGCTACAGCAGAGATGTAACTTTTGACCCCCATCAAGCTGCTTTAAATGGAAGCCTGAGCTGCATAACTTGGCCACGGAGACAACACATCTGAATTTACACCTGCTGGATGGTTATCTGAGGCTCAGCAATCTGGAACAACAGGGCAAGCCAGAGAGGAAGTGTCTGTTAATCCTATTATTCCTTGTTCTGACAGGATCTTAACACATCCGACTGCAGAGACCAAGCGCTCCTGGGGTGAATTTACTTCGGGACTAGTTTCTTGACACATTAAAGGGAAACTCAAGAGACTCAGAGCCGTGTGATCTCTGAAACCAAGAAAGCAGCCTAAGCTGAGAGCTTGCTACTCTTGAAAGTACAGTGAAAAACAGGTGTGTTGTTACACTATGGCTTGACACTTCTGAAACGGGAGCAGATTGAGATATAGTACAAAACAAGCGCCGGTGCGATGAGTAAAATATGTGCAAGGTAAATGGTGCAGATGCACAGATGCAGAAGCCTAGATAATTCATGACAGCTGCAGAGTTGCTGCACACGTGATAAAGGAAAACAAGGGAGAAAAAAAAAAAGATGCTGCTGAGAGGATACAGATTAAAAAGAAAAAAAGAAAAACTCTGAAGCAGCATGCAGCCAAGTGATCCATAAAAAATGGTGTATGTCGTGCAGGTGGAGCAGTGTTAAAGCTGTGCCTCCAAGTTATGTCCTGGTTGTGTCTCATTTCAAATAAAACCTTTACTCAATTTTCATTAAATCAAAATCACCAGGGGATCACTTATGCATCATACTGTATCAGCTAAGTGAGAGCAGGAATTACAGGCATGCTTGGGAGCTGATAGGTAGGTAAAAGCAGGGTTGTCAAGAACTACTCATGTTTTAAATGGTAAGGCTTGTATCTGGCAAGCTTTTTTTTTCTATGTTTCAGGCAGTATAATGTTAGTAAGAATTGAATCTGTTATTACAGAAAGTAGTTTTTTTTTTTTTATTTCATTTACACTTTCAGAGCTGATTGGTCTGAAGCTCTGTCAAATATAAGATTTTGTTATTTATCAGTTTTGTTGGTCTCGAAAAGCCCAGGTCTTAGCCTTTTTTGGGGCCCAAGGCAAGACTGTGCTCTGGGAGTCAGTCGAGCAATTTCTTCGCAAAAACGCTGATTTAAATGATATTTTTCTGAGCCAATAGCACAAGTATTAGCTTCCTAGAGAATGAGACATTGTATGTTTCACTAATGAGGTCTTAATTAACTTCAGTTATGCTATGTTGGTGTTTCTGAGTGATGAGCGTCCACTCTCCTTGCTTTGTTCTCAGGCATGTAAATAAATTTGACAATCCCTCTTTTGTGACGGAGTCCTCTTCAGCTTTATCCACTGACACTGTATACAGGACAGGTTTTTACTTGTCATTGTCACTGTTAATGAGCTCTGTAAGGGGGAACCTCTTAGTTGCCGCACTGATTCAGATATAATGATTTGACAGATAAACCTAACTGGATCCTGGCAGAAGGATGGTCGTAAAAATACACATTTGTATTCTGTAATTTCCCAGCTTGGGATCAATAAAGTTTATCTATCTATTTGCTCATGAAATTAAAGTGTTAAATCAATATAATTGAAGTTAAAATATCTTTTACCACCAAGTTAGACTATGCAATTATTAATAATTAATATCAATAATGTACCACTATGGATGGATCACGTTCGACAGGGATCGACAATTAACAGTAACCATTTCAGCTGCAGCGTAATTACTCTGCCATGATTGCAGTAGCAGAAATAAGTAGTTGCACATACAGTAGCACATTAGAGAACTGCTTTGTAAGTGTGAGATGTAATTGAATTGTCACACACCCTCAAGAGGATCCTACACCTTCCAGGGAGTGTTTTGCAAACCAGCATGTCATCGGATGGCACATCTAAATTACTTTACTCAGTGTTGATGCATGTATAAAGTTTCAGACTCAGTCTGTGCCAAAGGTCAAAGAGTGGACTTGTAGCTTAAGCATTTTTTTACTTTGTCATTCTGAGTATGTTCTAACAAGGTAACAAGCTAAATGCTAATAAAGGCAAACTCAAGGGTGTAACGCTTAACCCTCTGGAATGGACGGACACTCTGGCGCATCCAAATTACGCGACCGATTTCTGATGACGTAGCAGTAAGACGCAGCCTCGCTGAGACTCGTGAACATGTTTGGTGCAGGAAGAAACGGTAAAAACAGGGTATTACGAAGGAAGTGCTGAACACCTGTTGACCTCATCAATATTACATTTCTGTATAAAATATAATATATTTATTATCATATAAATATCTTCCCTAATAAATCCATGTATACTGTGCATACTGTATATACTGTAAATAATAACACTGTCATACCTTCCTTGTAAATAGTTGTTCAAAAACGCCTGAGGCATTGCAATAACATTGTTGTTTGCTACATTTGTACATACGTTTTTGAAATTTAAAATTTACATCTGCATTCAGTTATAAAAATGGTTCATTAGACATGTTTGTGGTTTTCACATTAAAAAAATCTAAACTTTTTCCTATTCTGATTTTATGTTTTTTGTGTGATTTTAGGTCCAGTGTGTTAATACAGTATGTCAAAATGAAAAGAATAACTAAAGTCACACAAGTGAGGCTGTGCAAAAAAAAAAAAAAAAGACACCAAACAAACAAGGTAAACTGTTTTTAAGGTGAAATAGAAAGGTAAAATAAAAAGCCCTGGACCCCAGAGGGTTAAAGATGAACGCTGAATTCAGTATATTGTATATGTACAGATCGTGTCTTGCATCTGTCCAATACTGAAAACCATATGAAGTTTACCAGTAAAGCTCCTCATTGAGGTAAGTCCCACTTGATTGAACCAATGAAAAAACAGCACCGATCACTATAAATAACACTATAAATAACACTCTCAACCGACAGCTGTTGGTTATCCTCCTCTGGATGTACTAACTGGGCCACTGTTGCTCTTGGCAAGTTAGCAGGCTTATAAGATTGGCTTACAGCTTCCGTGAACTTGGCTAGTAAGGTAAACTGGCGAATCTACAGCAATCTAGATTCTGTTCTTTCAATTAGCAGCGTGAGAAGGCTTTACAGTATTAGATTCCTCTCCTGCCTACTTATTGGTTTTTCACCGGGCTTCAGTGTAAAGTTACTGAGCCAGAAAACACGTGCGTGGTAGATTTCGGGCTCCACCTATTTGAGTGTCAGTGAGATCATGTCTGTACGGAGAGCGGCTCTGACTCTGAGTAATGTTTGCATAATTTAAAAGTCCAATCTGCATGAAATTGAATAAATTAATCTGGTGTCATCCTTTCCAGCGTTTAACCTCTCACACACACAGATGCGGCACACATGGAGCATCGCCACGTATCATGTGACACGGGCCAATGACAGCCACTAACAGAAGGTAATCGGTTATATCTGAGAGGAATTGAGACTGATTTTCTATTGTGTTTTGAAGTATGAATAAGACATGACATGTGATAAATTAAAGGGAAAAAAAACAACATAAAGTGTCTCGGTAACATGTGAGGGTCACAGCATATGATTCACAGCATATGATTCGCATCATTTTCATCCTCATCAAACCATTCAGTGACCCATCGTGTCCTATGGATGGGGGCATCGTCATCGTCATCGCCTGATGGAAGTGGAGGAGACCACTTGGATCCATGATGGGGGCTGGATATAAACCACTTCCATCTGGATATAAATGTTTCATTAGAGGATGAAGGTGATCATTGTCTCTCTTTATATTGATTTGCAGTGACCCTTCCTTCTCGGGGGACAAGTGGACACAAACCACACCATCGCGATCCCCTCACAGCATTACCAGCGGACCTCCTCAGTGTAAGGGTCAGTATTTAGTCTGTACCACTTGTCAAGGATTTGTCGAGAATGGATATCACAATAATCACTGTTCCTTAACCAGTCGAGCAGTCTTTGTCTTTTGAGTGAAGCAGTTTCCTAACACAAGCCATAAGTAACCATAGTTCGTGACAACAGTCTCCAAAAGAAGTAAAAATAGACTCAATTGTGGGTCAGTATGAATGAAAGATGTCTGTGTGTGTTTGGTGCTTTGCAAAGATGAAATGTTCTGTTTTTAAATGGTTTACATACAAAAGAGAAGGAAAAATATGCATATAACTTGCATTTAACAATAACTGGATTTGAGCCGTCAAATATTTTTTAGTTTAAACATCAATACATGATTTGGTGTCTGTATGTTGTTTTAAATTTAGTCAGTCCTATGTTCCTATGTGCAAATAGATCACATTTATTTGAACAGATTTGCAAACATGTCCATCCTTCAGGCTGTGCACAGTTATTATAAAGGTTGATTACAATTAATTATTTCTGTCTCAATGGATGATTTTCTTTGTACTCTAATCAAAACAAAGTACCACAGCAAACTTCATTCTCTGCATTTCCATAAATGACAAGACATTTACTTGCCTTAAGCACCACCTCCTGCACAGGCCCAACAGTGTAATGAATTTATGAGGAATGGACCTTGTTTCTCACCAGATATGCAGAGCCCGACTTTGCCATTAAAGATAATTAAACTTGCTCAAAGAAATGAGTCGCGGGGAGCTACCGGGTAAGGTCTGATTGCTTAGACTCCATGTTATATAAGTTTAATTCGAAACTAATCTGTGCAAGGTAAATGCATTTGCTCTGAACTTGAGGCCAAATAAAAAATGTTGAGTTCTACCATCAATTATGCCCGTCCACCAACAAGTCTGCAACAATAAGATTGTGGTAAATGTAAAAGTAATGGAAAAAAGGAGACTGCAGCACAGTGTTTACATTCCTAATGATGTGGGGAAACAATGGACCAAACAAAACACTTTCCTACATCACAGATCTATACATAGCCTACTTCACACTGGAAGCACTCTTGCTCAGCAGTACTATTTCTGCTGGGGGAATCTATTCAGGAAGGTTGCAGTATTGAGTAAACTGAATACCCCTCGACTCGCCCCTCCCTTTCCCAGCATGCAGGAGAACCTACGCTGGCCTATGGGTACATTCGAGCTAGACTTGCTCACCAAAACATTGCTCTTAATAGTAGTTAGCAATAAGAACTGCATTGTGATATTGAAAGGTAAGATAATAATGTGAAATAGGACATGATGCCCTGCTATTGTGGTGCTAAAAACACAGACAGGAGGCTCTGGTTTAAATATGTGATATTGCTATTTAATTTTGTTTAAATATTTTGTATCAGATGTCCACATTGATGTGCATAAATCACCTCATAATGTGACAATCTAGAGCCACCAAGAATCAAGAATCTTTATTTGTCATTAAGTTTTCACATCAATGAAATTTAGACTGGTGACTCCCAGCTGTAAATAGTAAATAAT
Source organism: Scortum barcoo (assembly GCA_023238725.1). Lineage (NCBI taxonomy): Eukaryota > Metazoa > Chordata > Actinopteri > Centrarchiformes > Terapontidae > Scortum > Scortum barcoo. The sequence goes on along the minus strand of CM041536.1, from coordinate 5,664,243 downwards.
AAAAATAGTAATAATGTACAGAAGATACACCATGTACGCCACCAGATTTAAGCTGCCTCTGGGCCACTGTATGAACATATACGTCATGTAGATTTGAACCAAAAGGAATAGTTCCACATTTTTAGGACATTTCTTTACTCATAGTTGCAAATTAATTATGGACATGGAGCAGTAAGATTACCTTTGCTTAAAGATTGAAAATGGGGAAATAGTTTTGTAGGTGAACACATCACTGCAAAACGAAACTGAAGGAAAATAAAAAGGTTCTTCATCTCTGCAGGGCAATTAGGCCTGTATATGTTCTCAGTTTTATGCATACAAAGCCACACACACACACACTCACACACACACATCTGCAGCACCTATTTATAATTCATGCAGAGAGACCACACAAGATTAACCTTGATCTGTCCTAGAACAATGCATCACCGTTTTTCACACATTTCTAATACTGCAGCTTTTCAAACCACCTGTTTGGTTTGTATTTTGTAACACTGATAAGGAAATTCCACAGACTGCATCCATAGAAATTATAGAAGAAGTGTCAGAGGAGTCCGTGTAGGAGGGTGTTTACATAAGAGATGGGTACAGTGAGGATGGATGAGCCTTCCTGCATGTATTGTGGGTAGGGGGAGTGAATGGGTGGGCTCAGTACATACATGTAATTGGAAATGGACAAAATGGATGAATTGTGTTGACATTTTCAGCCCGTAAAAGAGATCTCAATCACATTACGACATTTCTGCTTGAAGAATTATCCACTTATATATCCCCCAGATTTAAAGTGGACCAAAGTAAATCAATAAAACCTATGTAGAACAGAGAGAGGGGTTATTAAAAACAGACATGCTCAAGAGACTTGGATCAAACCCAGAATTTTTTTTCCCGTCTGTGATTTTGATTACTTTCCAATGAGATTATTGGCCTTGAAATGCATGTTATGTTGTAAATTTTGATGCTGATGTTTTTGATAAGTATGTTGATTATTAAAATGACTGTATTTTATTTTTGACCATTCAATACTGAAGCTATTGAAATGAACTAAATAAATGAAACATCACATTGTATAGAATATATAAAAGGAACCAATACACCTGGTAATGTTTCCAGAGATTATTATTATCATGACCCAATGACTTCAATGACCTCACCACTAATCAAGCTAATTATTTGCTGTTTTTTTTTAAAGAATCAGTAATTGCTCCTGTTACCCATAGCAACACCAATGTTGGATCAATCTGTGAATAAAAGCTAGATTCTGTAAGTCAACGCAATCTTATCTTGCATATCTGTCAATAAAGGTTTTGAAAAAAATAAGCATTATCCTGGCATTTAGTAATCAAACTCCAAGACAAACTGTTATTCACCACCAAAAACTGTATTCCAAATATATACTGTACTATAAATAAAGCCAAAACTGCATTTTTAGTTATTAACATAGTAATGTCAGTGGGATTTTATTTAGGTTGTCTTGTTTCTGGTACAGAATGTGGTTTCACTGTAGGCTGAGTACATGTGATTGGCAGAAAGGTGAGGAACAGGCATGGGAGACAATAAAAAAATGACTAATTTCATTAATTTATTCATGCACCTTCTTTAAAAAGAGTTTAAAAGTTTTTTTTTTTTATTTCAGAATGTTAAATTTGCATTACAACTCATGTTATTTTGTTGTCTGTTCTTTAGTTTTAACTCACTTTGAGCACTACACAAGAAGAAGTTCCTTTATTTGGACCTCTTCAAACAGCCATTTCTTATGGTGGATATACAAGACTGTCTCCTCTGTTCAGTAAAAACCACTAAATAAAAAGAAAAAAGTTTGCGGCTTTGCATCTTGCGATTTGCGTTTGAATTTGACTTCGCAGTTGCTCGCTTATAGACATGGTGTTGTGTCTAGAAAGCATTAAGTGGAAAGAATGAGCCCAGCCAGCTGCACTCACCTCCTTAACATCACCTAAAAAGGGAAAGTGAAAAGCCCAAGGGGAACATGTTTTTCTCCACCATACAGAGGACCCCGAACAAGAGGAGAAATAAACGACTCAATGGACGACCATTTACATCCGCTTTCATTTGAGGTGTTGCGCCACAGCCTCTTTAAGAGTTAGCGACGCGCAATCATCTGCTCAAAGGCCTCCGGTTCTCGGATTCATTCAGTCTGCAACATCTGCTTTCTCTTTTTCAATGAACACTTCTATTTAGAAAGAAAACTTCATTATAGAAAGTCTCCAGTTTTTCCCTTATTTACTCCAGTATCAGAGCTTTGCATGTTGTGATATAGCATCACGTAGCATTAGTCTAATGATGGCACACTTCTCAAGTTGAATGTTGAGTAATTAAATAAAATATTTTAAAGTTTAAACTACACATTATATTGGTTATCAGTTGTCTTTTTGTGTGTTTTGGTTTGTGTCATCACTTTATCATTTGCTCGATAAAATGAAAAATCCTTTAAATAAATGCCATTTACAATTTCTCAGAGCTGAAAGTGACATCTGAAGTCCAGAAGATCCCCAAAGTAGTGACCGCAGCAAGCATGCGTGGTCATTTTCACTAATAGAAGATAACAGTCCTTAATCCACAATCCTTAAAAAGTAGGTTTAGGTTGAAGCCGCAAATTGTCATGTGCATTAAAAATCTTGTGAGATTTGTGGTTATTTGAGGCCTCTCTCAAGACCAATAAAACAAACAAACAAAAAAAAACCCTCAGTGATTTGAACAAAAAAGTTATATTGATCTGAAGGTAACACTCAAAGCAAACTTAATGGCATTCATGAAAATTTTGCAAGAACAAAATGTTTTGAGGCATTGTAAAACGCTGCGTTAAGGACACGGCACAATCCTTTGCAGAATGTTCTGAATTTTTAATTTATTTTTATTTTTTTATTTTATGTGCTTCTGCTAGGATTTCTTTCTTCTGTTCAGATTACTTAAGGATGTAACTGGCTCATAAATCATCTGACCATCTGCATTCAGTCTGCTGGATTACATGAAGAAGTCTCATGCTAGACGATCTTAACGAGAGTTTGACGAAACACTTAATGGAGCCAGGCTTTCATCGGGAAGTCTCGGTTGGCGTAACTTCCTTTGAGAAACACCTGTTTGATCTGTAAGCCAAGCAAGTCAACGCGTGAACATGCACAACACCACAATGGCTCCGCAAAGCGAGCATATGGCTTTCCCCATCTGAACCATTAATCAGTTTTAGAGGAAACTTGAACGCCCAGGCTACGTGACAAATAAGAGGGTGTTGCTGATATTTCACTGCAGAGCACACGTTTATGTGCGCACTACAATCATATCATCAGTTAGCCCACAGCACTCTGCTTAATCTGCCTGTTGAGCCTTGCACATAAAAACATACACAAATACTGTTTTAGCAGTGATAAAAGTGATGGGTGATAGTGAAGTTTTCTGATCGTCTGTGACCGTACAGTGTATTTAATATGTAGACCTAGTTTTCACAAACACATTTATTGTAATATCTGATTTCTGAACGAAGATAATGAATGTTATTCACATTTATGGCTACAGTGACAAGTAGTTAAAATTAGTAGAATCGCCGCTAATTAAATAGCCATTTAAAATTCCATGATATTTAATTAGAGTTAATCAAAAGAAACTTGACAGATTAATTGATAACATGGAATTATTTTCTACTGTGCAACCTTTCCTTTCTTGAAACTTTCCCAGAGTGCATCACTGAATTAATACTGTGGGCATCTGAATGATCTTGTGTGCAAGCTTTTCTTTAAAGAGGGAATTAATACATTTCTTCACACACAGTGATGCAACCAGGGTGGGACAATATGCTCTCAGCTGTGCTCTGTGCTGCTCAATAAAAATATGAAAAAATAGTACATCGAGCGCAACCTCTCATCTCTCTCCCCATCACCGACACCCCAACGTGTTAATCAGAGGTGGTATGTGGGCCTCTCACTTTTTCCAAAGGTGTCTTCTCCGTGCGCATGTGTGCTTCTGCGTTAAACAAATGTGTCTATCTGCCTTGACAGAAACAGGCATGAGTGTCTTGTTTGAGTTCAAGTGGAGGGGAAGTAAATATCACTTGCATATTGGGTTTGACAAAACATCTCATGGCAGCGTCTTCGATAGGATGTTATCAGCGCACTTTTTTTTTCTTTGTGTCCCTGCAGCAAACCTGAGCTCAAACTCTTTCAGTCTGATAGGTGAATAACTTTTTTTCTGTGCTCTTTATCTTCCTTTAAAAAGAAACATTTGGTAAATCTTTGGCGTTTTTTCTTAAACGCTGTTTCTGGCACCATAGTTCAATGCCATGACACGTTTGTCAAAAAACAAGCTGCTCATGTTTTCAGCGCGTGGTGTAGTTGTTGCCAAAAGGTATCTTACGGGTTCTTCTTGAGAGATGCTTTGCTCTTTTTTCCCACCAAAGAATATAAAAACACATCTTCTCGTGAATCTGCCTGAGGCTATGCTTTTAAATGTGGCTGGATAGGCGCGTGCGTTTTTCTCGCCCTCCTGAGCGATTTGAGACACCTCGCAGTACGTGTTACAAATTTCTGTGTAAGATTAAAGGTGAAAGAAGATTAGGCAAAAAGCCTTTCCTCTGCATGCATCGGAACATGGATTAATTTAACAATTATAAATCAATTATTAATCCCCAGAATGGGAATGAAGTCAAAGTAGAGAGTGGAGCATGGCCTCTTGTTTAAAGTTGTGCAACAATTTCTGCATCAGAGGAAAATGTCCTGTTGCCTGCTGGGGTTCGAATGTGTTCAAAAGAGGTAAAAAAAACAAAAAAACAAAGTGTGATGTTTGCAGTGCTTACAACTCCAGAGTGTTAATTAGTGAATATGCGACATGTGATGCAAGTCTGTTGGTATATAGCAACATAACAACCACAATGCAAATGCCAATCTCCAAAAAATTTAAAAAAAATAAAATCACCAGTGGCCAGAAGACAAACCCTTCACAAACCATGAAAAAAAAAAAAGAAAATTGCAAGCACATGTGACGGACAAGCAAACTGAATCATCCTACCTTCAGTTCAAAGGCCATGTTACTGCCATCCCTTTTTAAGGCAGGATGGCAGGTTGGTGTGTCCTCCTAATGTCTGTTTAAACACACCTGTTTATGCTGTTTTATAGTCTCTGTTCCTTTGCATGTCATAGATCTGCAGATGTGGCACCTGTATGTAAAATTTGAGCTTGTGCCTTAGTGACTGGCTGTGGTTCTCGATGCTGCGGGATCTTTGGATGTGTCAGCGGTTGCGGGCGCATCAGTTGTCTCACAGAAGCCTTGTCCCCACGCTATCAAACCCAGCGAGAGGAAGCTGCAGAGGAAGAAATTCAGGGTGAAAAACATGCTAAAATAATGATGAGCTGAACACTTCTTAGCAAAGTTAGCGCTCTACAGTATCTTGTACTTTGCATTTGCACGCACACCACAAACTTTTAAGAAAAGCTTTATCTCAGACCAGCAGTCTTGGTGGGCATTCAGACAGACATTTAAAAAGTAAAGGCGCTTCATTGGTGGGGGTGTGTTTCAGGTGGTAAGATGGCAATGCAGGAAAGTCCAGTTTGAGCAATGCATGTTATTTTATGATACCGTAAGACCGAATTTTCCAGCCATAAATGTTCACTGTGGCTATTGTATTATGATCTTTCATTATAATGATCACAAAGTAAACAGCAGAAATGCATTTAAGAAATGGGTGCTTGAACCTTTGCTGAATGACGCTGCATTGTGTTCTGGCAAAAGCAGAACAACCACGTTTGTTGTGTCAAAGCCCTCAGCTTTGGCAGCCCCTAAAGTTTAGTTCAGTCCAGTTCGATCATGCACAAGGTGGTCTGTGAAATGGGACAGGGAGAGTCAGAAAACGAGGTGATGTCAAAGAAAGATCATGTCAACTAATTGGCTTTGCGGCAGATGACTCACTGAGGGTGTCCTCCTGACATACACGCAGAGTAGCTCGGATAAAGAGGGACGGAAAAATACATATCCTCTTTTAACACTTAAGCATAAACCAAAAGGTGCCACTCAGACTGAATTGCAGTTTAATTGTACTTTATTATTCAGTTCAACACCCAATTTTGCATTTTAGTTAATTGGTTTAATTTGCCCAAACCATTAGTAGTGAGGGACATATCCATCCCGCCAACATCATTTTCAGTCAACACAGAGGTTGTACAGCGTTTGTGTGTGGCAATCAACCTTTTTCGCAATGAGTGGAAACAAAAAACCTCTTTAAGATTGGATCATTTTGTTCACTGAATTGAGTCAGTCACTCACAAGCTTGTTTCTATTTGTGTGGCCACCTTTGCTTTTTTTTTTTTTTTTTTTTTTTGATTAAAGCAAGGTAGATGTGGCTGGCAATATGAAGGTTTGAAAGACAACTAGAGCAGAAGCACATCTATGGTCATTACAGTGCAAAAAAAATAAAATAAAATAATGATAATAATAATAAAAAAATCTCTTGTGCAGCTTCCATTTTCAGCTGAAGCGTTTGAAGAACTGACATCAGTGTCTTCTTCTGCATTTATCTATGTATTTTATCTGTTATGATGTGCATAATACGGTGTTCAGAACGCATTTTGTGCAGGTTTACGGTGTTGGCTTTTCATTTGAGCAGAAATATGGAATATAAAATAGTTTTAATAAAGCATTTGCAAACAAAGCAAGCACTGAAGTGAAATCACCTGATCATGACGTGGTTCAGCGTAAATAGTACCGTTTTTGGAATGATGGGCTATTTTTAAAGCAGAGCCTGCAAAGGTAGACTTCCCTGTTCTCCTGCAATGCTGCAGTTTGACAGACTGAGAGGATGGCGGGGTAGGGCAGCAGGGAAAACAGCAGAAATGTCTGGTCGGGTATAACAGAGCAGTTGCCGGCCCTGGAGGCTCACTCACTGTCCTCCAAAGCGATGCATCAATTCCCCAGACTGAGACTCTGTGAATCTGTCCTCAGTGTGTATCTCCCCTAACCTCCTGTGTCCTGGATGCAGACAGTCACTCAGAGACGGAAATTATCTTATAAAAAAAAAAAAAAGAAAAAAAAAGAAGGAGGCAACATGGAATTCCACTTCCTCAATTTGGAAAGTGGGTAAACTGAAATGTGCAACTGAGAACGTGTTAGCTGAAATATTAATATGATGACGCTGGTGTTGGTGGTGATGCAAGTGGAATGAGAGGCAGCGACTGGAGGGCAGCTAGCATTACACAAACTCTCCATCATCGTCAGAATGACTTTGAGCAAGGCACCAGATGTCAAGCTGTTCCAAGGTCACTGCACTAAGTGGAGTGTATTTACGCACAAATGGAGCATGAAGTGCTATTCTCGTCGTAATCTAGCACCATTCAGCATCAGACGGCGAAGATGACACATGGTTAAAAAAGCTGGTGAGGCCAATAAGCGGTGCAGCAAACATCAGTCAGTGTTTGACCAGACACAGCGGGGTCCTCTCGGCGCTGTTTACCAATATTAGCATGCATTACAAACCAGCCAAAAACAGGAAGAGAATACGCTGAGAGGACTGTCTGTGTCGCCCTGTAGCCCGGCAGGAGGACTCAGAGCACCAGCTCATGCCAGGCTGAGGATTACTACCTCCACTCCACATACACACACTAATTCACAGCTCAAAAGCTCTCTATTAGATTAAAAAGCACTTTCTGTGCCATCAGGAGCCAGATTTTTCATTTATTTTTTTTGCTGACGAGATCCTCTTCAGATGCCAATTCATGGCCCACGTTGTCAGTGTTCCTGCTGTATGTTATATTCGGTGTTTTGAGAAACGATTCTGAGCCAACAGTGCATCAAAGATTGACAGGAGAGACTGAGACATGTGAACTGAATCAAAAGCAGGTGAGCCCAGACAGATGGATTATTTTGTGTACTGAAGAGGTGATCCTGATCCCGGATATGGAAATATGTGGAAATATGTGGATTAAATGTAGATTCAATTTTTGTTGGTGAAAGGAATTAGCTTAATATTGTCGGAAATGCAGTTATTTATTTTCTTTCTGACAGTGAGATGAAAATATTAAATGTATTGCGTGCATTACTTAGAGAGTTGGAGTCAGAACATGTTTAGCCTTGCTTATGCAGGGGGAAACATTTATCCTGAAGGTACGCTGTATGTTCCAAAATAAAACGCCCTTAACAATTCTTATCCAATGTCTCTTTTTGTTTAACATGCACATAGACAGAAATGTCATGTTACCACAATTTGGGGGTATAATTGCTCAATGACGTGTGTTTCATTGTGCATTTATAGACACAAAAAACAAACGTTGTGCTTACCAGTTGTAGATATATCGAGTCAGAGGAGCTACACAGGAAGTCTCTAAAAGCACATAAAATTACAAATTCTTGCTTCAGACGTGGGTTAAAAGAACAGGATATGTTGCGATAATAAATCTACGTCCTGAAATGCCCATCCATTCTTTGTCAGGAAGAAGAGCAATCAGGGAAATAGAAAGAAATAGACTCAGAAATACAGTGAAATACAGAAATACAGTACAGACAGTGACAGAGACAGAGGGGCCTCGAGGTTGTGCTTTTTCAAATTTTTAAGCCAAGTCACATCCATGTGGCTTTAACACACAAATGTGATGGATAGCAGTCTTATTGTCTCGCTTTCAAAAAAGGCAAGTACTTCCCAAATATTATTTTTTAAAACATCACATATACTATTTATACTATTTTCATCACCATTTATTGGTTAATTTTGATTATATGTATTTGGACATAATGGACAAATTGTCATTTTTAATACAGAATAAGTGGAATATTTTATTTTTTTATTTAAGTCTTCATGCATAGGCAGCTCAGATTCCCCCCCAAAAAAAGAAATAGCACTACAAAAAAGCCTGAACTGGTGTGTGTGTGTGTGTCTGTGTCTGTGTGTGTGTGGACACTTTTTTTTTTGTTGTTGTTTTTATTCCCAGTCTTCCCTCCACATTTTCTAAATCTGGCCCCAAGTATCAAGTTACTGACATTTCACCAGAGATTCAGAGTTGCTGTAGCACAGTGTTTGCTGTTAGGACATCGGGGCATAACATTTGCACTTTATTATCCAGTTATGCAAGAGGCTAGACGGCTGTCAAAGTTCATACTCGTTATTATCGAGTTCTTCTATTTTAGAGCAGCAGCGCAGCAGTCGTTATAAATCAAGCACTTGCTTCTATTATAGTGCCATCTCTGCACTTGTTAGCATTAAATTAAACAGAGGACATGCCTTTTAGACTGTCATCACGTCTGTTAACATTATCTTTCTCTGGGTTTTCTGTTATCCAAATGCAATCAGCACACACACTGTAATAAACAACAGGTTATTAGGAGAGTGGAGCAAAAATTTGAGGCTCTAATCAACTCGTTGGTATTCACGCTGCTGTTTGCTTGCCGAGCAGATCTGTCGAAACAGTGTGGCCGCAAATGCTCAGACCGGGTGATGGACACAGTTTGGTCTTGGATGTGATTACAGCTCTAAACCCATACAGTCCAACCCAAACTGTGTAATTTGCTCGCCTGCCACCATCAAAGGATTCCACTTGTGATACTGGGCAGACCAGATTTTCTTGAATCACATGAAGCCGCCAGCCATTCGACTCAATGGGTTTTTAAGCTGTCGCATTTCGGGCCTTTTCGGTCATATTTGTTTCCCCCCCTGTTGTGGAAGCGAATGCTCGGCCATACGAGCAGCAGTGAACTGATGGATGTATTTGTTCCAATTTTTATTTTTTTTTTTTTTATCCTCTGCATCATTTACAACTGCACATACATAAATTGAGATTCGTCCAGTATATGGTTACCGTTACAGACTACAGTATATAGTGGAATTTATTTGACTCATTTCAGATGTTCATTTTTACCCAGATATTTTCCTTACTTTACAGATGTCAGTCTTGGTGTAAGGGGCATATCTGCGACTACAATTACACTTGACTAGTATTTGACCTGATCGCTCAAGGGCGATCATGGACACAGGGTAGATCCACAGAGCATGATTAGGGTGTCACGATCCACTTCGTTTGTGAACCCGATGACAGCGGCCGTATGATGGATCAGAAGTGGCAGCGCGATTGATCTGCTCGCAGGTGGCCGAGTGCGGGATGTGACAGCAGCCAAGCTGAGCGCGCAGCAAAGCGAATACGTCTGAAATGCCGCCATCAGCACGTCATTCTCTATCAGTTTAAGATCTCAATTGAACAAAAACAATTATCAGAAGCACAACAAAAGGCTTCATTAAGCCAAACTTAAATGTTGCAGGTTTAACGTCATTATAGTGACTTTTCCCCCCCCAACAACTAGGTCTTTGGAGAGAAGCCTGAAATCAATTCACTCCTCATGAGGGCAGAGGGGATTGGCACCATTTGCATACAGCAGACCAAAAGGAAGGGGGGCGAGTGCTCATCAGCATCCCTGAGAAACACAGAGCAAGCTCACATGGCTGAGTCGTTAGGAGAACAACAGCATTAACAGAACAATGCTAATTTGGACTGAATACCCACTTTAGATTTGGACGTGGCTTTAGATGACAGACCGGCGGCGTTTATCTGGAGCCCGGATTCTTAGTCGAAGCCTCCTGTCCTCCCCTGTGATCTTCTCCTCCCCTTCTTCTCAGTTAATAATGCTGCACATTATTTCCCATGCAGATAGCCACAGAGCGTGAAATCAATTTAAGAGCAGAGGAGTGTGAGAACAAACTCAACTGGAGAGGAATGTCTGAATTTCAATATTTTCTCATTTAATAAAGTGTTCACGTGCTCTGTGATTTAATAAACACTGCAGGGGGAGGGTTGGCTAGACCTCAAGGTGGAGGAAGGAGCGAGTTGTCTGTGGAATGTGGAAAGGTTGGAAATTCACTATACCCACTTTGGTTTTGTGAATAATAAATTATGCAAATTATAAATCCTTCCATACATATGTTAACATCATTTAGATCCACTTGCCTTCCTCCATTGCCAATTTCTCTTCATTTTACTTTGATAGAAAATAATCAAGAAGGGAGGTTTCTTCATTTCAACGCCTCACAGTAACTGAATGTTCATTTGTTTTTAAAGGCAAGTTCAGTAAAGGTCCAAGTTATCGGAACGTTATTTAACACCGGCGGAGCTGCGTCTGTCAAGCGGTGACAGAACGGACGAGAGCCGAGATGCAAGATGGCGGAGGTGGGTCAGACCGTCAAGTCACTGCGCTGTGCCCACAATTTAATTGGTGCTGTACGCCATTACAGGCCATAAATAAACCACCTTGACAGGACAGCGTCATTTGTCAACATTAGGTTCTCGTGAAGCGAAACCAGATAGTCGAGCCGACAGTCATTTACAGGAAAACGTCTTTGCTGAGGCGCTGAAATAAATCTCAGATATTTGTATGGCCTCCATCGTTTTCATTCCACGAAAAATGTGCCGACCACAGAGCAGATGCCGAAGTTGAGGACACGGATAGGACTTTGGAGATCAGGATTATAAGTGAAGCTTCCCGGTGATGTGTGTTGTTAGATGAGATTATCTCTGAGTTTAATCCACGGGTTGTGTATTCTTCACTTGTTTACATCTATAAATAGTATTATAAATATGAATAGTGGCATTAAAATGTTGAATATGGCGTTACACAGATAAAGAAAAGTACTATATTATATAAGTACAGTGCTATACAAGCTCATTTTTATTGTGATGCCATCATGTTATTTAAGCCTAAATAAAAGCTCTGTCCATCCAAGAAAAATGTATGCAAATAGTAAACCATAATACCTCGCATCAGTGAGTCCATGAACATACCCAAATGAAGAAAACAACAGTATGATATTAAATGTGCATGAGTATTTGTTTTGAGCCCGAAAATCAACTTGAGAATTTTGTAGAACGGCAGACAAATAAGTGATCATCTCGGGTTCAATTTCACCATCTGGGAAATGGATTATTTTGCTAGAACTGCTGGACTGTTTACCGAGACCCGGTGGACCAAAATTACATTTTCCTTTCTCTTTGACTGGATTACCCTGCAGCACAGTGCACTGTCAATACTTTACATGGAATGAACAGGTAGAGTGCGATCAATCCTCTTTGTTCTTTTCCTCGTCTGATTGGATTTTGAGCTCAGTCCTTAGTAGCTCCCCTCAGGATTTGGACTGGGCTGAAGTCTTTGCCGGCTCACTCGGTGCATGAAGCTTTATGGTGCAAATGCTGAACTTTCTGTAGCCTGGGTAACGGCCCTTGCAATTCTGGTTATACTATAGTGCTGGAAATATAATGCCTTGCAGGGTTTCTCTGTTTCCAGGGTAGTTAGTTGGTAATAGGCAGGAGCAGGTTACAACTTTATTGCAGCAGTGCCGCAACATTTCAGAGGCTTTAGTATCACTGCTTTTAATTACTATTTCATGACTGACATTATGGAGGGTGACAAATTTCACCATCTGGGAAATGGATTATTTTCCTACAATAATCCAAGCACACACACACACACACCATGCTTGTTTAATATGAGGCTACGATCTTGAGCCATTTTGTAGTGCAATATTGTAAAAGGAAACCTCATTATTATTTATTATCCATATTATGAATAATGAGACTAATGTGATGTATGCTGTGCAAGGTGCTGTCATGTTTCCGTTTGTTCTGGCAGGACAACATGTTTGAGTACAGTGGCTTGTAATTTTAATCTCCAGTGCCACACGTATTCATTTATTTAAGTAGTTTTAACACATGGGAAAATGTACATTCATCAGGTAGAAGCAAAGTATTCATGCATAGTATCATTGCGTCACTGTACCACCCTTATTTTAGTAGTTCTAGGTTGAATAACCAGACCTTCAGACCTGGTAGTTCACTGGGATCATGTACTATGTGTCCTGTTTCAAGTCCACCTCCTGAATCTAATTTTCCTTGATAATTAGCTGTTTAAAAAAAAAAAAATTATGGTTATTAAACCACGGATAAACGTCTTGTTTATACTGACTATGTCCTCCATACTACTACTACCTACTACATAAATAAATAATGAATGAAGTAAGTAAGTAAGTAAGTAAGTAAGTAAGTAACAAGCTAATGCAATTGACCATGATTAAAAGCTGCTTTTAATGACACATTTAAAGTGATTGTGTTGGCTCCTAATCTCATGATGAACTCAGTGTTATTCAAGATTCAAGATAGCCTTTATTAGTCCCACAGCGGGGAAATTCACACTGCAACAGCAGCAGGCCACACAGTGGAAATAAATAGTAGGAAAATGCAAAGCAAAGACATAGAATAAGATAAAAATAAGATATCAACATAAAAATCTAAAAGATAAATAATTATAATTATACCTGTACATAATACAGAGAGCATATGCCTGAGAATATACATATAATAAATGTATAATATATCTCAAGTAGAAACCGTAAAAAAAAAAAGTGTATCGAGTCCAGTCATTTGTTTGGCATTTTTTTGTTGGAAAATCTGACGGCACCAGGCAAGAAGGACCTGCGGTACCTCTACTTCACACACCTTGGAAATAATATGTAAATTATTTAATTTAATTATATATATTTATATATTGTATAGTTTACTGTAATTACAACTTTGAGAGACTATTTTAACACAGAAGTGCAGTGCAGGAACCTTTATGATGTTGGAGGTGTGCAGGAGTGACACGAGGTCTACCTCTTCTCTGAAGCTCGAAGCTTTCGGGTACGGTGGCTGGTGAAGAGCAGCTGTCAGGACGAAGGCACGCCCTCTGAATCAGGCTCACAACCCCTCGTTAGACGGGATTCCACTCGTTTCACTGAGAAAAGGGGAACGCCAGAGGAGCTACCTTTGTCTCTGAGCGGTAGCAGTGCAGAGTGGGGGTGGAGGGGGGGTGATTTTTGCCTAGAGTGCAGAGCAGTTGTTTAAAAAGTATAGTAAGAGTGTTCCCTCTCACTTAAAGAGACTGCTGCATCCCACAAGCAAACTGTCTTCAAATGCAACTTGTCTGGTTTTATTTGGCCATATCTGACAGCTGGACTGTAGTTGCAGTCCATCTTTTGGCCACAAATAGCCAATAGCCTTGTTTCCTGACAGCACGGACATTTGATGTAATAACACACACCCAGTCTCTGAGTGGTGTTTGAGATCTGTCTGAGCTGTCACACGCGCACATACACAGAAAAACTTTCCTTCACTCGGGGCCAATCTCATTCCTTTTTTACATTAGGACAGAGGAGTCATAAAACTCTGGAACATCTTCAACTTGAGCAGACACAGCCTCCCATTTCCAGCAGTGAATGTGTTTACTTACATTTTTATTGATTCTATAGCCATTCATACCCATCACCCATTCGACTTCAGGCAGAATTCACCAAAATGTAGGAAGTGAGGCAAAGGGCTGCAGTGCAATGCTACTGTCTGTATGTGTTTGTCACAATAATATCTGTGAGTGGATCTTGTACAATTTTGTCTATTTTTCTTAATTTTCTGCATTAAATATACAACATACTGTACATAACCCATGTATCTAAACTAACCAAATAATGAAGCAAGACTTATAATGAAAAAGGGACTGAACTAAATCTAAATAGAAGTTTTGAATCTGCTGACTGAAATAAACAAAATTTTTGAAATTCTAGTTAAATTAGCCCTCCTCAGAGTCCAGGAGGAGCATCTTTACTTAAGCCCACTGTATGTACACTTATCAGCCTTGACAGTAAGTCAGTGGTTCTGCAGAATTCATATCACAGAAATTAAATTGCCTCCACTTTCGCTGCTCATAGGAAGTTACATGGCAACTGCTTTTGTTAGCAACAAGCATCCATTCATCTGTGTCTCATCAAAACCAGGCAATTAGGCCATGCAACCTCTACTACCTTAGAACCATAGATCATAACAATTCAAATCACCACGTTTACTTAAATGCGAATCCTCCTCTCATTAACAGTGTTTCTGATCACAGTGATGTGCATGTGCAAAGCCCCTTCAATGGGCCTTTAGTGGAGCTCTGCGCGAGTGAGTGTCACAGGGTTTATAAGATCTCTTTTATTGCACTTTTGCAAAATGTGGGCAGATGGCCTGTGAGGATGTTTTGACACGCTCACTTGACGGCAGATCGCAGATTCAAAGTGTCCACATGCGTGAGGTGCAACAAAATGTCCATCATGACATGTCAACAGAGCAACCAACATGACACAAGCAGGCTGTAAATTTAAACAAATCTCAAAACTATTTGAATTGGTGAGAACTCAGTCACCACATTTTTTTTTAATATTGATAAACTGAATAAGATTTCAAAACCATTTTTACACTCAGTGATTTCTATGTGTTAGTCTAAAACTCCATGTAACACGCCATATTACATCAAAGCATGATTAATGCAGTGCAGCTTCTAATTTAAATAAAGATAGATTTTTTGTCATTTCTATTTCATACAGTACATTAAGCACAAACTCAACTATTTTAATTGGCCTCTCATGCGCCAAACGGTAAATTAAAAAAGATAAGAGAATAAATTATCGATGAGATGACTAAAACACAAAATAAATTAACAGCTCAACACATGATGGGGAAAAAAAAAAAAGTCTGGGACAGCCCGAGAAAATAAAACAAAAATGCTTGCTCTTTTCGAAACCCTTGTAAACAGTCGATTAAATACCAAATTAATGGGGTAAACAAAAGCTTAGCACCTCCCACTCTTTTCATGAGACGGAAACAAAAGTCAGAAAACAAATAAAACCACAGAAGGAGCCAAGAACACATGAAATCTATTTTGGCCACTCACCCTTTTATGTCCAACAAAGCCTGCGTGAATATGCGAGATCGTCCCGAGGCCTCTGCAGCCTGAAGCCTCGCTCGTGCTATAAGGTTGAGCATCGATTGGTTTAGCTTGCAGATATCCAATAGCCTCGCCAAACCTTACACCGTTGACCTTAACTCCAGAATGAACCCTACAGCCACGGTAGAAAGTGATACTGAATGTTTAATGGTGGAGTCATTATTCAAAGAGATATGCGAAGATATGTGATATTAGAGAGTTATAATGCACATAACTCACATAACTCAGTGCAAGTTTAATAACGCAAATGGGCCATAAGAAAACTGCCTCAAAGCGAAACACCATTTTACATCCAAAATGCAATTTATCTACCAAAACGCCTCGAATATGTAGAACTAACCTTCACCATTACTGTTTGAATTCATTGAGCAACTGACATGTGTCAATATGACTGACCCAGGAACTCTGACATGCCGCGCATTCACCTTCGATTGGTTCAACATGAATAAGTCAGCTCGAGTCTCCCCCATCTTATCATCAGCGGTTAAGTGATGGAATAGAGGTCAGCTTGTGCAGCGAGCCAGACGTGAGATGTTTCTATGCCAAAGGATAATAAGCACAGGCAATTGAGTCCCAGTGTTGTCAGGGAGTCACAATCTGCCTTCCGCCGGATAACAAGAGGGGGAATCAGACCACCGCTTTTTCCAGGGCGAAGAAGAGGGAGGTGAGCTTAATGTCACACTCCAAAAAGCTATTTCCAAGAGCTCACCTGACATCTCCTTTTCCAAGGTCAGGAGACTGGAGGGGGGGGGGGGTGGATGAGTTTGTGGGCTGATTGCCAACACCAGTCCAATTTCTTAAATTTAGTCAGCTCGCAATACGTGGTTTTGAAAATCTATTTAAAAATGACACAAAATCTCATTTCACCTCCTTTTCTCAGCCTCTGGACTGTCCATTCTAGTACTGCCTGAAATGATGGAGGTGATAAAACACAACTGTTGATTTCATTTATCACTTAAATCAAGTGGCTTTTCAAAAAAGTCAAAAATGTTTTCATCAGGGGAGAAATTAGAGGATCTTCCTGCAAAATGGATGCTCTGCCTTTATGTCTGCGCCTGATTCACCAAAACAGAATGATGTGTTAATCTTTTGGGTGAATATTATTTATTTTGAAGTACAATTAAGCTAAACTGATATATTGGCAGGGGAACCATCTTGTCACAGATGTATTGGTATCTGTGTGAATGTCAGCTAACAATCACCGAAATGCCAAAGCTACATTTGGATATTTCCTCAGTGAAAAAAATACTTTGATTTCCAAATTTAAGGGATCTTTATCAAAATGTATCAATCAATATTACTTTTTTTTAGTATCAGTGTAAAAAGTGCAGTTTCATTTACAAGTAAAAATAACAGTGACTTTTGATAGTGCTCCAAAAAAAACAAAACAAATGGTGAGCTCTGGAAACGGCTCGAGAGTTACAAAGATAACCAGGGAATAACTAAATCAAAGGCAGGTGCTTCCACAGCAACAGCACCCTGAAGGCAAAAGCCCAGTCACCTTCAGTTTTTCAACTAAACACAGGAAGAGTCCAGAGGATCTTCAAGGCACAAAAAATAACTAAGAGGAGTGCGGGGGGGGCATGTGAAGCATTTAAAATAATCAGAAAATTGAATTTTACAATGAAGAGGCACAGAGGAGACACAAACTCAAGTGGAAATGGGGTGCTGTCTGGCAGGTTTGCCTAAGAGCTTTATTGCATTTTGAACATACCCGAGGAACCCCTCTACTTCTTTCCTTTCTTCTGCTTTTCTCGGACATTCCTGGCAAAAGCAACCCTCAAAAAAGCAGTTATTTAACCCTCTTATTGCAGTATTCAAGAGCCAATAACCCTGTGAAGTAATCACAAATTCTGCATTATCATCACAGCCGTTCCATCTCTTTGTTGTTCCGTCTCTTTATTAGGCTGAAGCAATGGATCAGAATCTGAGAAGTCAGTGCTTTGTACTCAGGAGGGGAACAAAGGAAAAATTCCTAATACATTTCACATCAGCAAATTCTCTGCTAGCTAGCCAGCCAAGAACACGTCGGATGAAAAGGAATGAACATGTAAGAAACATTTGCAAACAAATAATGTGAACAAAAAAAAAAAAGTTGAAATATGCCAACATAAATATAGGGAGGCAAATTTCCTTGGTGGACGCTGTATCACTCTTTTGTTTGGCCAGCGGGCATTTGCTTGGTATCACAGCGACTTGTGTGTCATTACTCCTCAGAGTCACAAATGAGCTCTAAGCACGGCGCCGCCAGCAGCTAGAGGCAGAGACATGGAAATGAATATTGATATTTCTCCGTCAAGAGCACAGGTAGACTGTCAATAACGTAGTTACACCAACTTCACATTTCTACTTCTCTTATTTTGTCTTGAAAATGCATATCAGAGAGGTGTGGATTTCAATAACAGCACATTTATACAGCTTACAGGGATGCAAGCGTGAGGCTCGAATTAATCATCATCGCAGAGCTCCCTCCACCATGACCGTCACCTCACGCAAACACAATGCATTTTATTCAGCAGGCATTAGGTGTGGCAGAATGGACGGCTCTGCATCTGTTACCTTTGCTCTGTGCTCAAAGCGCCCAGTGTAACACATCTGTTTAACATGCCAACGGGGGGGCTGCTACACAAAGGCACTGTTATTTCCAGTCCATGCCTTGCTAGCATACTGTGACCACCCACCACTCTGCTCCTCTGCAGCAGATAAAAATTGATACACCTCCACGGGGCTCCTGTCGGCAAACCTACTGCCTTAGGTGGAGCTGTAGTCCTACCCAGGCCTCTGTCTCACAATATGCTCTTCTTACTGATAATAAACTGTGGGCATGTAAAACTAATACGGACCACTTAGCCAACAGAGTGGAGCTAGCTCATAACATGTACTTACTTTTGCAAAGAGAAAAAAAAGGGTGCAGGAAGCTCTCTTTATTCAAATCATTGGTTCCAATTTGCCATGCAGTGAAAGAGTGAGTGCCTGTGTTCACGCCTCCATACATTACAGCAAGAGGCATATTTTCCTGAACAATGCTTGGAAAAAATAATGTATTTTTTCAAGTTGAAGTTGTTTAAACTCAGTGCTCTAGAATTTGGACTGTGTTTTCTCAATTGCACTTGTAATTCAACTCAACCGCACATGCATGAACATCAATCATTTACATGTATGTTAAGTGCTCAGTAGTTGTTCATATTCTTTTGATTCATTGAAATTCCGGTTGGGGGGCACTAAAAGATAAATGGCAGCTTCTGAATTATGTGCATAATCCGAACTCATTCGGAAGAGGCAGCGTTCTAGGAAAGCTATAAATACTGTGAGTTCACCGTTACGCCGCACGAGGAAGACGCCACTAGATTTAGCATTTGTTGTTGAATTTCTCTGTGAACTGCGAAGCCTCTCTCAACGTTAAAGTACGATGAGTGACAAAACGCAGGCTGTATCTTCTCTTATAAAAAGACCCCTCCACAGAAGGGCCGTGTTGCTGTGGGGGCTGGAACTTCAGACGGGCACCACGGACAGCGACACAATAATTTGCAGTCCTGGAAGTACCACACCTGTGTTTAATCACTCATCGGCTCTCCACAGTTCACCGGAGGTTTGGGCGGAGGAGGGCGATTAAAATGAGCTTGCAGTAAACCTTTCTCGGAGCAGACACTTCTGACTTGTCAAACACAGGTGTAACTAATTACATTAAATATGGCCACGTTCCATTTCAGTGTTTTGGCGCCGATATTGTGCGCGCTGACTAACTGCAAGGCTTGGAAAACCGAATCAATAAAAGAAAAAAAAAAAAACAAGAGAACGTTATTAGCTACACCTGTGCTTTTCTTGCTGTGAGGATACATAGGTCCTCGTTATCGTGATGTGGGGGGTTATGATTATTACCGATTTCCAACTTTCACGTCAACATGCCGCCATGAGAGTGAGAGTGAGAGACTTTTTTTTCCTATTTTGAAAGATCCCATATGATAGATTGTGCCTGTAAAAGCAAACATGGAACTGAAATCAGCCGAAGTTCATGTAGATTTAATGGATATAGCACTATAACGCACATGCACATAAGTGTTTGTTCAAATCATTCTCGTTATTAGTATCAGTAGCCAGCATTTGTGCGTAATTAAAATGGTTTTAAGATTTGTGGCGTCAGTTGACATTTTTCTTGGTTTTGTTTGTGTTAATTGGAGCAATCATGGGTGCAAATTGGGAGCAAAATAACAACTAGCTAAAATTACTGTAAGGCAGCAACAATTTAAAACAGCTAGAATACCTGGTAATGAGCCAAGAAGAAGCACAATGACAATGGCGGCCACCATCTCAGGTTACTACCTGCTAATTATGTGCTGCCAACCACTTTCATTCAAATTATAAAAAAATTAATCCTTTAAAAATCAAGTCTGTCTGCATAAATAAGAAGCTATTTTTGCAGCATTCCCTTTGTGTGGGTTCGTGTGCGTCCACTTGCATGTTGCATTCTTATGCGCCCTGGTAATTCACACAGCTGTATGGTGCACACTTATTTTTGTACCTGGCCCTCCACACAAAACACACACCTGGGAGATCTCTCTCTTGGGACAGCTAACAATGGGGGAGTCGAATATGCCTAAAGCGAATTAAACCACTCCATTAATTCACAGCCCTGAAGTGATTCAGTTCCGTTTTCATGTAACACACCGGTGAAACATGAATCTTCCAGGCCTGTTCACATGAAAACGTGGTGCAAAAATAACAAATGAGATTGTGTCAAAATCTCCTAAATGCACCTTCCCTGTAACAGGAATATAATGTTAGCTTGAAAAAAAGGTCAAACTGTATAATTTCTGAGAAAGACCTATTTGTGAAAAAAATGTGTTTCTGATGGCTCATACACCACAGCACATCATGTATTCATTTTGCATCAACTCTGGCATCTCACTTCTTCTCTCACTCCTTTTTTTTTCCCTTCCCCAAAATGTTATGTGCACCCACTCTCAGCCCCAATTACTGGAGAAAATCCCCTCTGCCAGAGAGAGCTGGAGAGCTGTGTTGGAGAGGCTCATTGCATAGCTAGTGTGCATCGGTCATTAGCTCCCCACTGGGTGCAGCAGCATGCATGGTCTCCTAAGCAGCCAGACAACTCCACATCCTCCATCCCTCAGTATGCCTATTGAGACATGGAGGGTGGAGGATGCGTGCACATTCCCCACAGAACTCCTGTATTAAATCCAGCATAATATATTGCCTCATATGGAAACAAACCTGAGCCTTGATAGTTTTCCTGCTAAGGCTGTAATTACTTTTAGCACCCAAATCAACAGAATATTAGAACAATGTCTGCTGTTTACTTTTAGCCATCGCTGGTGTTTTACCGGTAATGAATTGAATTTAGCGCCTCCCAAAGTCTGGGTGTTTCCACTTTCTTCACATGCAGTTTGATGAAGTTTGAACAGATTTTCCCCAGAGGGTCGGCTCCCTGGTGTTATCTGAAATTCCAGGCAGAAGATTGCATCAGCATATTCAACAAAACCTGGGAATGTGGGAAATAAGGTCTGCATCATTTTTTAAAAAACTGACTCGTGTGAGGTGATTTAATATGATCTTTGCTTTGTCAAGAGCGAGGTCAGGAGTGTGTATCTCCTTTGCTAACTAAATAGACTTATCACTGTTTTTTTTTTCTTTAAAAATGTGGAAACCCACGTGAGATGGAGGAGCAGCGAGAGTGTTGCTCTTCACTGTGACATCTTCGAGTTAGATACCATTCTCACGCTGGTTGAGGCTTGCTAGGGGAATTGATTAATATTCATTCTCATTTGATATTCATGGACAGAATCAACACTGCGTTTGTTGAAAATTCAAGAGGGAACGGGGAACACAGGAAGCAACAATGCGAAATTAGGGCAACACAATGTGAGCAATACACACTATTCATAGAAAAATCAATTTGTTTTGGCATCTCCAAGGATGGGCTTTAAAGTCCATTTAGAAATTGTATGTATATCATACATCGCCAGCTTGTGGCAATTGAGACGGGGACAGAAAAGTATTTAGAGGAAAAAAAAAAAAGTGTTTACCTGATACAAACACTCGCTTTGTGATGAGGCATTTATCTACCAGGTATGGGCGTCCCACTCAAAAGCCTTGATGCCACAAAGTGCTGTTTTTTTTTTTTTTTAATTTTGCTTTAAAGATATAATAGAAGAGAAAAGGGAGGGTGAAGGTAATCATCCTTAATTGTGTATTTGAAGAAGCCATTTGGCCCATTTGAATGCAAGCGCTTTTTTTGCTCAGAATGAAATTTGTGTCCAAAGAAATCAAAATCTAATCTCTTGACCTGAGAGTAATGCTTTTCATACATCTGGTTTTAGAAACCGTAAAAGGCCACGTATCACTCTTGATGGACATGGAGAAACAGTGTACTGGTGGCATTCAGTAATGTCAGAGAGAAAGCTTTGAAATTCTTACCAAAAGAGAAGACAGCCTCTAAAAAGCTTTGATTTAAAGTTGTGACTCATTTACAAAGTAATAAAAATTATATAATTCTAATAAATAATAATTTTTTCCTTCTGATTAAAGTGCATTTAATTCTCTAGGATCTTACTTCAAACACTGTATAAAAAAGTGAATCTTTTTTTCTAACCGTGTTGCTGTATCACCTTGGGGGGTCAGTTCAGCATATAGCTGGGAGGTCACAAGATCATGTATTGATAACACTGAACACAAAATGAAATTATATATATTACAGTTTTTCTATACAAATGGGTGAAAAAAAAGGAAAAATCTGAATAAATGAGTGCAGAAACATTTCAAATGCAGATGCTTCCACACAGGTGCACTGCATGGTACAATTAAGTAATTAACATCCAATCATGCTCTGTGGCATGTTTAACATGCTGAGCGGGCCCGGTCGGCTCTGATTTTGCATCAAGACGGTAAGAGGAAAAGATCCAAGTGGCTTTGAAAGGGGGTTTGTTGTTGGGGCATGGATGGCAGGAGCCACAAAGAGCTCAACTAGCTCTCTTTTCAGTAGGAACAATGAATAAAGTTGCATCTGCATTTGGATCTGACATCAGTAAACAGGACCGGAGATGTGGTCGACGGCACACATTTGATGAGCATGTTGCGCGTGCAAATGTGTGATATAGAAAGAAAAACAGGAGAGCAGCCCTGCCTAAGGTGACTGAGAATATCAGTGTAGGATGTGATCAGACTGTTTCGAAACATTTCGATCCTGATGGGAGTGGTCTCCTCGAGCGCCCACAACCATAGAGCACAAAGGGGTCGCTGGATGGTTTGACGAGGTTGAAAATGATGTGAATCAGATGCTATGGCCTTCACAGTTGCCACATCTCAACGAAACTGTACAACTATGGGAGGTTTAGACAGCACTCTCCACCAACATCATCAAAACACCAAATGAAGGAATATCTTTGGAAGAAAGGTGTCCAGCAGAGTTAAGACACTTGGAGAATCAATGCCAAAGAGACCTGAAGCTGCTTTGCGTGTGGTGGACTGACACCTCACTAACCCTTTATTGGTTTTTACTTTTCTTTAATTTGTCACCCGCTTGTAACTGCACAATTTTAAATGCTCAGGCCTCTAAAAATAGATTTTTAAAAATAGATAAGAGCCTTTGCTTACATTATTATTATTATTATTATTATGAAATTTAATGTTAGGGAAATTAGCAGCAACAGTGGCACTAAATCACTCAGCAAAGGCCACCCTGGCGCCATCGTGCAGAAACTATTGATGACGAGATGAGAGGCGTCGGGATCCATCAGACCGAGCTCAGCGGGTGATTGATTGACTGATCACATCAGTAATTAATCAGAGCAGCAAGCTGTGGCATCAGGAAGAAGGAGAAGCTTCTGAGTCTTAATTCAGTCACACAATCATTCACAGTCACGCCAAGCTTACCACCTGCGGGCAAGAAAATGGGAAGACCTGGTCAAAGCAGGTGAAAGAAATGATATGTTACAGGAGGGTAAGTGAAGGGGGGGATTTATTATATTTTACAGGTAAAAGGGTTTGTGGAAGTGCATGATAACCCTTTTGTGATGTTTAAACCTTTCACCTCCCTCGGGCAGCTGATAGTTGTGGGGCCAGCCTCAGCCTGAGTGATTAAAGCTAGGAGATTTCTAAGCAAAATGTTAGTGATTAATTGGGCGCTGTGAAAATGTGCTTCTGTGCTCTGTAGAACCGAACACAGTCGGCGATCATCGTGCGAAAACACAAAGACGCGGTTGGGAAATTGTTTAATTTTGTCATCCAGGAGCTCGACGGCGTAGTGTCGCCACCCGCTACCATTTAAAAGCATCATCATTTGTTTTAGCTTCTGCTTTTGTTCATTTTGTCAGACTGGAATCCATTTGTTTTAAATGAAGGAAACTCATATCCATCTACCCTGTAAAACTTCAGCTGCGGGCTGTTGGATTTTATAGCCTCTCTCCCTCCCCTGTGAGGAGATCACAACACTACGTGAGAACAAAAGATATTGCCTGCAGTGTGCACTTCCGAGTTCAGTACACCAACCAAACTGCGGCGTAATGATCAGTCCCTCGCACAAAAGGAGCGGGGGGACGTTTTTGCTGTTTCATTGGTTGTTTTCCAAATGTGTAATAATATTAATGAAACTGTCACCTCTGGGCTTGTAATACTGTTGTTCATACCGCAATTTTTAATAGGTTTGTTGTTCTTGTGTATCCAATAAGTGGAATCAGCCCTTTGCTCAATGTGCTGCAGCCTAAAGCGAGATGTGCGCTATAAACAACGGCATAATGAATAACATCTGTTGTTGGATGCCTGCATCCCACCTTGACAGATCAGGAGCAGGCAAATGAAAATAAATGAACGGAATTTCATTGAGTCCTGTGAGCCTAAAATTCCCCAATCATCTGACACAAAAAAGTTTGCATCTGAGTCTGGCGTGCTTTGATGTGCTGCACATGCTGTAAATTAACACATTATGACTCCCCCTCTGCCTCTCACTCGCGCGTACAGATGCGTGCACGTCTTTACGTCTGTTTTGAGATCATGACAGATGGAGGCCTGAAAGATTACATACAGCCGCCTTTTTCCTGACTGAAGGATTAAATTTCAGTGTTTATTTGACAGCAGTATTTTAGAATGTAACTATGAAACAGATAAGCATTTTGACCCCAGCTTATTTTATCTGTGGTCTCTACGTGCCAGGGGTCACTTTAGGACTTGCTGTTGTTGTTGTTGTTGTCATCCTTCAGCTCAAACTGTAAATCCAAAGCTAGATTTAATTCCGTCTTTCCTTTTGGGGAAATTTATCAGTACCAAAGGGGTCTTATTGCATCATATTTGTGAGGTGCTTTATTAAATTTCTGTCTACAAACTACACCAGGTCTGAATTTTGAATTAGGTCATTATTAATGGGGCAGTACTGGCAAACATTCAATAATACACCCCCCAACCAACCCCAACCACCCCTCCCAAAGACCTGTTCTCAATTGATTAAAATTCCATCACCCAAAAGCGCAAAGAATATATTCATTTCACTGGTTATGTGATGGCAGTCATCCAACTCGGCCCTATAATACAGCATTGCTGCATTTGATATGGGTGTATTAGGAGTGGGGATATCAACAAGAGTGGATGCGAGCGACTGACAACGAGCAGATTCCCGAAGACTTCACACCCAAGGTGATGGGCAATTTCCCATTTGTTTCTTTTCAAACACCTCTAGCGCAAAACAAAATGTCGAGAGCGGCAGATTGATTTGACGCCGGGACGAAACAATTCATTAATGGTAGTTATAAACGCCGAGCAGCAGAGTGAAATTACTACGTGACTGAAAAAAAAAAAAAAACACAAGGGACGGGTTGGGGGGAAAAGGGTGGGAAACGTATAGCTCTGTGATTTTACATCATTCATTATCAGTTCTGCAGTGAAATGCTGCAGATACTGGTTGTATACCCAACAGGATAATCATTTACTTGACCTTTACTGAATACTTAGCACCCAGGCAGGATTTGGTTGCACACTGAGAAAAAGAATCATTCACACTTTGTGCATCACATTTACCGCATCCTAGATTTTTTTTTTCTCTGCATATGAAGCACTTCTTTAACCAAACTGTAACAAAAAATATATATAGTAATGCACTTTAGTAATGCAAATAACCTTCTGCTTAATGTACGTTTTCATCTCTGTGCCACGGTTCACCCTCAGGCAAGCTTTGGTGCTCAATGAACTTTGCCTCATGCTTTTTTTTTTTTTCCTTTTGTGTTTCTGAACGTGTTTTCGCCACTGTTCGAAAAATTGAAAACTTCTCAAGCAGAATTCACAACTCGTCGTCCTCCACACCTCGCAGATGAGCCATACGTTCGCCCTGGAAGCGTGGAAGCCCTATGACACGTATGAAAACTGTGTGTTTTTACATTGCGTGTTAAAAGGAATTTCATTTGTTTACGTGAGGGTCATTTAACACAGAGAAACACTCACTTGGATTAATATATGTATTGCACGTGGATTTGTAATCATTTCAGGAAGGGATATAAATTCTCTTTGATGAGATTCCACTGTGGGCGATGCGCATCAACACAGAAGCTGGCAAATCTTACAGGGAGCCTTTGCTATTTTTAGATCTGCTCTTTCATTTTTCATAAATTGTTTTCTATGTGTGTCGTCTAGTTTTCCCAGCACTGGGGTGCAAACACACTTTCATGCAGCAGGGGCGTAACAGGGGTCTAGGTAGGGACGCACCTTCAGTTACACCACGAACGTGTTAAAAACAGACTGGAATCTGAATTTTCACTTTCGCGTTAGGCATTATAAATATGTACTTCACATGCTTTTCCACTGCTGAAAAGACGTTGAAGCCGTTTTGAGGAATATTTGGGAGACCGTCTAAGCCTCAAGCCTCAGTGTGGACACCAGCCGAGTACCAACCGAGAGTGGGTGTTGCTACAGTTAGAGATGAGCTGTCAGATTCCTTGGCGTGCAACAGCAAATACTAGTGAACAGCTATTTTTATTTCTTTATTCAATAAATTCACCAAGCTACCTTAAAGCCGCTCAATGGAACATCATTTTTTTTGTTGATTTTGGCGGCCCCTGTGGACAAAGGTGGTGCCGTTTGACCTTATGTTGGTACAGGTCACCTGCTCCCTCCGT
Organism: Scortum barcoo; assembly: GCA_023238725.1. NCBI lineage: Eukaryota > Metazoa > Chordata > Actinopteri > Centrarchiformes > Terapontidae > Scortum > Scortum barcoo. The sequence goes on along the minus strand of CM041536.1, from coordinate 5,637,373 downwards.
TTTCTCATTGTACTGCAAGGGGACTACTTTGTCAGGAGGAGGGTTGGATGGCAGCATCACAAACAGACCTTCAGTTTGCAGCTGAAGATCCTCAAATAGAACAAATTAAACGGTTAAATAGTTAATATATATATATATATATATATATATATATATATATATATATATATATATATATATATATATATATATATATATATATATATATATATATATATATATATATATATATATAGATATATGAGATGGTCAAAATTCAAAGTAACAGGCTTATCAGGGCTTGGTTCAACCACACAGTGCAGAGTGGTTGAGGTTTGTTGAGTTGCACGTGTCTTTACTGCTACCAGGGCACTATCGGCTAAAAAATCTTAAATTAAGTAATTTAGCAAACAGCTTTGGTATCCACACATGAGAACACCATATACACAAAAATAAAAATGATAAAAAGGTAGGGACAATTTTGAGCATGTAAGTACGAAAGCCAAAATATACACCGAAGAGATTCACACTAATTAATGATTTTCACTTCTTACTGTAAAGAAAGGGTGCAGTTTTTATTTGCACTGTATACCCATTGTTGCCGTGCCCCAACCCTTTAAGCGGTACGGCGACAGAAACAATGTCGCAGGTTATCACATTTACTGTAAGATTATCTACCGATTATCATCTTGGTATTGCAGGGCAGGCTGCGTGCCTCTTGTTAGTTAAAGTGAATCAAAGGGTGATGTTTTATCCCCAACCACTAATCCTCTGTGGCTGAAGTGCTGACAGAGGTTTTGCCTTATTCGGGTTATTTAAGCAGCAAGCATGAAAATTCATGTGATTAAGCACATACTTAATCAGGAACTGTGAAGATAAAAAGGGATTCTCTTGAGATTATCGTTATGACAGTATGGTTGTTTGGTGTGTATTGATCGACTTAACAATCATAAGTAATAATGGAGTGAAAAAAAATGAGGCAAAGTGTTTGATAGACAGGCAGATTCAAAGACATAATGCAGACAGAGCCTCACATCACGCCGGCATGAGATCAGCAGTGCAGTTATCACTGGCGTGGGGTTAAAACTACCTGGCTCCTTTCCAGCTGAGTCTGTACCATCATCAGATGTGAGATATGTTGAGAAACGTGCAGCTACAGCTCCACATTTCAAGACACAAAGTTGTAAGGAGCGGGGAACCGTGCGCAGCTGTAGGGGTGTTTATTCCCAGGTTCCAAAGACCTCCATCCTGGTTGGAAAGTAGGCCATTAAAAAAAATAAATAAATAAAAAAGGAGGCCAACAGCTGACTAGCCTGTGGCTGAACATCAAGCACGCGGTGGGACTGCACTTTGTACTGCAGGAGGAGTGACAGAGGGAGCAGAATCGCTCAGTGTGCCAAAGTCATATTTTTGTTTGATTTCCTGGATTTGTGCAATGATTAAAAAAAAAAAAAAAAAAAACATGATGATTCACTCGCTCACACACGAGACATGAGGAATAGATTTATTTAAGGGAACTATATATACCGAGCGTACCATATGATTGAAGGGACTTTTCTGAATGAGTAGATTCACTTTTTATGAGTAGACATACAGTAGCCAATAATAAGAGTGATTTTTCAGAAAAGAAAAATGACAAATGACTTAAATTCTAATGTGGAAAGCACAGCTGATCAGCAAAAGTATTTAAACTCTAACTCTAGCTGGGTTTAAAGGTCACTGCTTTTCAGATTTTGCCTTTTGGGGACCAACAAAGGATTATCTTATCTTAAAATAAAAAAAATAATAAAAAAACAGGAATGGACACATTGAAAAGAAACACCTTAGAATATTCTCTCTTTTGTCTCTGGTTTGAGCGATTGCATCACAGCACTGAACTCCAACAAGCAGCCCGAGGCAGTGACAAGGAGCTGAACTCTCTCGTTTTTTTTTTTTTTTTTTCACAAACATAGACGAGGGGAAACAAAGCACCTACAATGCAATGGCTTTTTTTTCCCCCCCAACACAAGAATAAAAAAAGAAGCGATATGAACGGATTGGTTAAAGGGTTTCGAAAGCATACACACACAGACTCAGGAATAAATGCTTTGGGAGTCACAAGGAAGGAAGCAAAGGAAATGCGCTGATTGGTCAGATTGGGAACAAACGCAGAAAAAAGGGAATAAACTAATGCAGCAGAGTGCTTTAGAGAAATAGACCTGTGCTGAGGGGGAGGTGGGCTTCCCGGTTTAACTTCCACTTTACTTTATCAGCTTTGTTTTGCGTGCGTGCATTTAGTTAAAACCTCACTCAGCTGATGGAATAGAAATCTTAATATTTGACTTTGCTGAGCTTTAAAAAATCACCGCTCACCGCTGGTGAGTGGGCTAGGATTATATCCAGCCTTGTATTTATTATAATCCATTACAGGCAGACTAGCAGCAGCAGGAGCATTGTCGTCAGTAGGGACACTGTCCTACCTACCTAGTTGGTTGAAAATCACACTTATGAAGCCAAAAAGACCAAATGAAATAATTTTACTATAATATTGAGTTAGTGGGTGTGGATGAAAAAAAAAAAAAAAAAAAAGTAAAAAAAAAAAAAAAAGAAATCAAGCGCTTTCTTATCGTGGGGGCTGAAATATATTCTGTTCCTTCAGCAAGCATTACTTAACTTTCTATTAAACTGGAAGAACATCCACTATGCTGACAGCTGTACTTCCTGCTGTTTTCACACCAAAAAAGAGTGCAATAATGGAGCGAATCACCTCCGCAGACACAGACAATCTTAATAGGTCATTTATAAAAAAAGAAAAGAAAAAAAAAGTTTTGCTTCTCAGGAAGCCTCTGGGAGTTTATCACATTGCACTTTTAATGCCAGAACCTTTGCCAAATATTAAAAATCTCCACAATGAGAAGAACTGCTTTGCTCTTCTATCTCGGAAGTGCGACGGTAGGCCATTGTCCTTGCTTTTATGTGTGGCGCAGGCCTTTTAGGCCTTTTAGTAATGGGTTTTCTGATGTGAAAAGAAGTTATCTCTCAACGAATGCAGAATGTCTCTCTTTGACATTCTTGCCCCCAAGAATCTCTTGCTTTGACTTGCTTAAAAAAAAAAAAAACATTGATAAGCGAACGTTCATTGTTTAAAAGGAGTTATCATTACAGCACAGCAGCGAGGAAGATTTCAGTAAATGTGTTTTGCTAATGACTCAAAATTGCTTTACTCACAATTAATCTCACTCTTCTTTCCCCCAACAAAGTCTGTATTACAAGGTTGTATTAAAAATTATGTCACCTAGTTTATTCAAATAAGATTTTTATAGCCTTGTGCTTTGTTTTACTCATAACTGTTCCTTTCCTTTCATTTATTTTCCCTCTGACATGTTCATTTTAGGCTCAAAAAAAAAACATTAAACAACCGCATTGTCAGGTATGACAAAACGTCTTACCTATAGCACCGCTTAACGCTGACTGTGATACAGGAGATATAGTTTAATCTTGTTTTACATTTTTAACATTTGAAATTGACTTTACTCACAAGACGCGCATCAGTGAAACGCTTATGATGTGAAAAATATTGGAGGATGAGAAAAGTTAATAAGACACGAGCGAGGAAGATACTAATTTGAATGTTAAAAGCCCTTTTTGCATAGAACTATTACAAAATTGATCTCACTCACATTATGAGCTCCTCTTCTTTCCCCCACAAAGTCTGTATTATATTTAAATACCCATTTGGTTGTACAGCTTTTAAAACCACTCCTCCAAGTCAGCGTTCATTATGTTGTTACTCTCAAATAAGATTTTTAAAGATAACCTTGTGCTTTGTTTTACTCATAACTGATGAACCTTTCCTTTCATTTATTTTCCCTCTGACATGTTCATTTTAGGCTCACAACCGCATTGTCAGGTATGACAAAACGTAGCACCGCTTAACGTAAAAGCTGACTGTGATACAGGAGATATAGTTTAATCTTGTTTTACATTTTTAACATTTGAAGACGCGCATCAGTGAAACGCTTATGATGTGAAAAATATTGGAGGATGAGAAAAGTTAATAAGACACGATACTAATTTGAATGTTAAAAGCCCTTCATAGAACTTTATTACTGATCTCAACATTATGAGCTCCTGTTACAATAATATTTAAATACCCATTTGACAGCTTTTGAATTGAATAAATATATTCCACTCCTCCAAGAGCGTTCATTATGTTGTTACTCTCAGGATAAAGATAAAGATGAACATGAACAATGTCAGCAGAGGTATAAAAAAAAAAAAAGTCTCAGTATGACTTCACATGTCCCAAATTTTATTACATTTTGAATCTATTGGAAATTGAATAAATATATTCTCTCTTTCTTTCAAGATAGTGGGTAGGATTTAGAAGAGAGCGGGCTTGACAATGTGAAATTTTTCTCCATGGTGCACTCTAGCTCACCACCTAAGCCCCTCCCCACAGAGTCGCTCAATCTATTTCTATATTTTTGGCTTGTTTTTCTTTTTTGTTTTTTTTTTCTGTTTGCTTATCTTTCGTGTGTTCTCATTTCTCAGTTGTTCGGTTGTTGTTTACCCACCATTGCATTCGCTTCAAGCACTGAAACGGTGAATGAGAGCCGCCAACAGGGTGTGCAGGATTGACGCTTTGTTAGATACTCTGCTCTGATTGGTTTTTTGATAGGGGCATGTTGAATTCTCGTCAAATGGCAGCAGCTGGAGCCCGTTAAACATAGTGTTTTATCAACAGTGCTGTAGCTAATAATAATAATGATGACAGTTTGATAAGTTGTGAGCGTGCTGAGGATTCAAACCAGACGCACCAATATCAGATTGTGAGACATATCAAACCGTTGTGCAGGAAAAACCCTGATGTACTTTGGATTTTGGATCATCTTTCTTGGAATAAACAAAAAAAGTTAAAGAAACCGCTCCACCCAGAGGCACTTAATGCACAGGTAACTGGAAGAAAAGGCTGTTGTCCCTCCATCACAACAGTCAATGATTTCATGGTAAATGATCGCTGATGTGTAAAACTGAACACAACAGAGTGGCGACTGATTACCATATAACATACATACTAATAATGTTGCACGATTACAGCGACATCATATTGGATGCATCAGTATACCCATGAGGCTGAGGTCTTAATGAAACGAGCCCAAAAAAAGCAGGCTGCCTGTCATTATGATGGATACATATTATGTTTACAGTTCATTCAACCTGGCCGTTTTGAAAAGCGGAGACTTGAAACGCTCTCAGCTAAGCCGAGGAGTGACTGACGCCAACCGTGTATTAGCGGGCTGCATTGTTGATGCATCATTCTGACTGTACTGAGGTGTGTGTCACAACAGCAAAGACTGACATTTGCCAAATCCTGAAAAACTCAAGGATATTTATGCGATTAAAAGTGTACCGGGAGCAGATTTTGAAACTCTGATTCAACATTAAGCATCATTTTTTTTTTTTTTTACATAACAGATGTCAAAAGAAATGGATGACTTAAGAGCTTAGAACACAAAGGTCATAAGTATCTTGACTGACTTTAAAGGATACTAAAGTTATTCCACTCTTTGAAGTGCAGTTTAAATTTGATTTTTTTTTTTTTAATGCAGCTGTTCTGGAGCTTTCAAAGTTTGCTCAGTTATCATGAAATTGTAGAATAAAACACAAACTAAACTTCCCAACTACTAAATGGACCTTGTGGTGAGATGGTGCTTAGTCAACTTCTGTTTCTAAGCTCATGAACGATCTCTGAACCTAAATATACGATCTAGAGTAATTACAAAAGTTTCAGCACTAAAAAGTTCTTTTAATATAATAAGTTATTATTATGGTTATTTCATAATGAGAACATTTTCCATTTTGTTCTTCAAAGTATCTACCAGCATGAAATGTTTCAGGATAAATAATTGTATATGCAGGGTATCTAGCCAAACAGGATGCAGTTATTACACGTGGATATGTCAGGGTAATGTGTACTGCACTGCACATAGCATCTTTGTACAGAGTTAATTTTGTGGCTCTATTCCCCAGGAACTATGTGAAAATGTCACCAGAACAAATTCAGCCCCTGTGATCATCCTTTAAAGTCTGTCTGATTCTGTATGGGCTGACGAGGCTCAAAGTGATGCAAAACTAGTCCTTTACCCTGTAAACGCACTCCTTGTATCACATAAAGACTTCACCCGTCATCATACCATTCCTGGGAACAGACAACAGTATAAGTGGTGTCTTTCATGCCGGGAAGGACGATAGCTCTCTGTCAGATGAGCGTCTTTACCTACGCACCAAACGAATCACAACCAGCCGCTGTCAGCTCGACTGACGGCGACAAACTCGCCCCCCTTCGCGGGTGATTCCTGGAAATGTCGTCGACGCAGGTAAAGCAACGATCTGTAACATTTACGTAAATGCTTTTTGTGACTTTAGCAATGGATTGACATCACACAGTATCGATTCGACCTAGCAAGGGTGGTTTGTTTGGAGTAAATAGAGGGAACGTTTAGGATGAGAAGAGGCAGTCAAAGTGGTTGACCAGACAAAGAACCACCTTTTTCCATCAGCACAAAATGACTCGCTCGATCACAGTACTGACAAGACTGGCAACGTGGTTTGTTTTCCAAAGGCCTCAGTCTGAGCTTCACTTGTATAACCATATTACACTGGAGTCACAGAGCTAAGCAGTCGATTTTACGAACACAAATACCCAGCGATCTTGAAAGAAGAAGTTTGCTCGACACTCTGAAGGTATTTTTTGAATCTTCAAAAACTGTTTGGTTTGGAGGAAAGAAAAAAATTCCAGCAGTTGTAGAGATTGGCCCAACAGTCCTGGAAGCCAGAAATGTCATGTCCTCTAGCTCTTTTTTTTTTTTGGTTCATGCTGTAAAAATAAAGTAATATCATTTCCAACATTTTAATAACAAACTTCTTAAACACCTATGGTTTATGAATATTTCAAAAGTCTCCAAGTATTTATTTTCACAAACTGAAGCTTGAGCAAATACTTATTAAAAAAACATTGATATGTTCAGTATGTTTTATGTGGCAAAAAAAACAAAACAAACAAGAATATAAAGCTGAAGGATGTGGCTACTTTGACCATTACCATTGTATAATCCCGTGTTTTATCTCTATGATTTATTTCATCCTCAGTGCTACACTCAGCTCCAGTTAAATGACTAAAATGAAAATGAAAAATTTCTGGACAGGAATCAGAGAAGATTAATGACTATTTCTTCTCAGTCAATGGTTTGCTGAAAAATATTCAATATTTCATTTGTGTGCTTTATTCACATGAGAAATAAAAAAGTTGATTCACGCTGGCCCTGTCACTTTCTCCTTTGGAGTCTTTATCGGAGACCGTAGGCTTTGTGTAGACTTCTGTGGGATAATTAAAGAAGGTACAAATCCTTTAATTCAATTATTTATACCTTTTCAATGCCATTCATAGCAGAATGGGAACAAGGCCAGCATGCGTAACTGTAGGATTCTCTGGCTTCACCCATCATTAAGTTCAAGGTAATGAATCATGAGCATGCTCATTCAAATAAAACGTGACTAGGCTGGTTTTATAACTGGTGATGAATGACTCTGCAGCAACTAAATATAGGTACATTACCTTAACGCTTTTTTTTTTTTTTTTTTTTTTTTTACAGGATATTAAAGAGTCACAATTCCAAACTTGAGGCTACCAAGTGGGCATACAAGCTAAATCTGTACAATATTTTCATACGCAGTAGATGTTGCTCTGAGCTGTTATTAGCTCTGCTGGCAAGTCAGCTGTCAGGCCCAAAACGTGCAGATATCGACTGTAGGGCAGTTCCCAGTCAGAGAACATTAATGTTAACTGTTGGACCAAAAGGCTCATTATAATATTGTAAAGGACCAGCAGATTTAGTGCTTAGTAACCTCATTGGATCACATTAGATTGTGCAGGTGTACTTGATGTGGCTGGTAAGTGTATAAGCACATGTGATTATTTACCTCCCATTTTAAAAACAGAACTACAAACTCTCAAGGCTTCTATTCAAAATTCTTGTTGACTCTCTCCTCTCTTGTCTTCCCTTTTTTTTTTTTAATACACTAGTCACATGGAATAATTAACTAAATCAAATGGTGTGTAATTGCAGAGTTAATCTAATCTGCATACAGAGCAAAACAATGCAACATAATAAATAAGGAACAAAAATACTGAATTCATTTCAGGGAAATAATAATCTTCACAATTAATGCAAAATAAATGCTTCTCATTAGCTCAGAATAACTCCAACACATCAGAACAACAGTGCAATAAGACCTCATTTATAAAATGATTATAGAGTAAAAAGTTCCACATGGTGCCGAGGTACGTATAACAAATTGCATCTATCCTTTTGAACATGCTGTCAGGAACCTCCGCTGTCTCAGACACGTCCTCCGCTGACCCAAACAAAAGCTTTAGGATCTGTTTAATAATTGAATCAGCTGTTTGTATAATTCTGCTGCATATATAATACGAGCTTTGAGGCGAGATGAAAACTACTTAGACGTAGGAAATTCAAGTTAATAAGGCTGAATGCATCATTTCTGTAGCTTCAAGGTAAGTGCATGCACATCCACGTGTTCTATAATCAAAACACAACCCTTACAATACATCTGTCGTCAATGTTGCTATAGAAAACTCTGCAGGTCATTATGTTCGTGAATGCGCCGCAGCTGATGAACTTTGGGACTGCTGCTGGCAAATTCCATCAGTCATAATAAAATATACAATATGTCCCAGCAGTGTTCATGTTCCACTTCTGATTATGAAATGCATTATTCAAACTCAAATATCAGCTGAATTATTTGCACAGCCTCCCACTGTTCTCCCCGAGCCAGAGTGTAATCTGTTTTATTCTTTCTCGGCCCTGTAAGGAAACTGTAACTAGTAATCAGGCCAGCGAAGCAATGTTAAAATTAGGATTAATTCAGTTTTTTTTTTTTTTTGGTGTTGTCATGTTTTCCTGACTGGCAGATTATTGGACCTGCACTTAAGCACCTTAACTTTTCTCAGGCAATTTAGCAGCATTATGAGTTTGCATAAACCTTGAATAATGCTGCTAGATGGAGGGGTGTGCAGTGCATCTGAGGGTGCAGGGCGAGCAGAATTTGAATGCCATAATACCTTTGGAGCTGGCAACACAGCGCTGGATGTTTGGCGAGGCTTTGGGTGTAATATTCTTAGTGAAGTGCTGTTTTATGATTGTGTGCTACCAGAGGCGAAGTTAGGGAACAGCTGTAACCACTGATCGTGTAAGCCTCTGGGAGGTCATGACGTGCAGTGTATAGTTCAAATAATGGCTCTTATCTAAAAAGGTCCATTTTTATAATTACCTGCATGTGTGTCTTCATAAATTCCCGCTTGTTTTGCAAACAACTAATGCAATATTTCACTTTGGTATTTGGATATGGCCCTGGGCCTGGAAGTTTGTCCTACATAATCATTTTTTTTCTGCTTCAGCTACCACACTGTGAAGCCTCTGTTCCAATTAGGCCTTCTGAATTAGGAATCAGTTCTTGATTAAACAAAATTGATTAAATATCATATTAGGAAGTTTTCCAAATTTTCCCTCGCCCATTCTCTTATAGTTCATTTCTCAGTCTCTCATACCCTCGGGTGCAAATTGTTCTAACTGAGTTAAGTGCCTTTGTAAAGCTCCACTGTGCTGCTCTGATTTATATATTAAGATTTATTTACTCCTGAAGTAGAGGTGCTAGAGGGTTTTGTTTTGATGCTGATGAAAAAAGAAATATGAAATATGTTTAAGCTTCATTGACCGGCCCCTAGTGAGAGATCCCTGGAAAATCCAGTCTCTCTTTATTTATTTTTTTATTTATTTATATGACAGGCCGCAGTGTGGTTAATCAGTGCATCCACGTACAGTTTGTCTTGTAATAAATCAATGAAATCTATGCATGGAAAAACAATACCTGCAGTAGCATAGCATGTACATCCTATGGAGTAATTCACCCACACCTGTGAACATACAGCTCTGTATCACCCAGGTGCTGAGCTAACCCTGCCTCAGTCTGTCCACATCACAAGCTGAAATGAAAGATTTAGCGGCAACTTCTGCAATTTCAGCCACTTCTTGGCATGCATTATTTTGATATGTGTCATTGGCTGCTGTGTTTAATTGGGAGCTGTCTCCACAAATTTAAGCCCGGGGAAGAGGGATGGGTTGACGGCAAAACAACATTTCCAACCGGAGAGCAAAAACCTGCCAGTAATAAAAGATGTGATCGTCTCTTTGTGTGTTTTCATATGACAGTCCATTAGAAGGAGAGGAATATGGGCTCAGGGTGGACAGGCAGATCTGCACATTCTGTAATGGTGTTATAAGCATCTAATGCATGGATGAGGACAAGAAGCAAGTGTGGTGGTGGGGGAGGGGGGGGGGTTGTGTGTTTTCTTCTATTGAGTTTGTCTGGACTACAAGCAACACAATACATGCATACAGTATGTGTTTACTCACTGACTAATGCATTTTCAGTGCAATACCCGAAGCAGTTGTGGATGCCTTCACACATGCATATAGTTACAGCTGCAGCAGGATGAGCGACGCCGTTCATGGCTCTACGGGGTCATTCATATCAAAGGCTTATAAATCCAAATGGATGTGAAGGTCAATGGAGATGAATCAGCGACTGACTTCAATCCACATTGCAGTGTCCTATAGATGCCTCCCACCGGGCATTAGAAAGGTCCCCGGAGACCATAAGCACCGGTTTGATTAATTACACTATTAAATGCAGCAATTTTCTCTTCGTAAATATGAATTCAACATTAGCATCATTTGATTCACACAGATTCTGCAGTTTAAATAATGTTAAAAGAGATTCAGATTGCTACAGGAGATGCCCTTTGAGTCTGTTAACAGTCAGTTGTGGTATTTTTCCATGTTTGTTTTCTCTGATTAAAATCATGGTTGTTAATCTCAGAGCACTTTATTCCATTTCCTCCCCCACTGTATCTGGTTGAAATTATGTAAGTAAGTAAATAAGTAATGTCGACCAGTTAGATTGAGACTTAATGGAAGCACTGTGAATATAATCTGCTCAATATCAGCCACACTGTACTAAATCACAATTGCTGATCTCAGGCCTTCTGATATTTCTGAAACTTTAGGATGCCTTTGGCTGCAGTTTTTGTGGTCATTAATTATCACTGTCAATTAATATGTGAAATGTTTTTAAATAAATCACTTCATATTTTAGTTGATGAATTAAAAAGAAAGTAAAAAAGCAAAAAGATGCACATCACAGCTTCCTAGAGCACAGACCAACCTCTCCAAATTGATTTTATCTGATCAACAGTCCCAAACCCAAATCATCTGAATTATCGTGATACACACACATTTCAAGCTATGACCAGCAAATGTCTTGTGTCTTGAACAATTTACTAAAAACTGTTCATTTTTGTGCGACTTACAAATCAATAAAATGATACCACCTTAATATTTGTCACATTTAGTTCAACAGTGTGGTTCTATATGCAGTAAAATACTAATCATTTCTCCTTATAGATCATGAATGAATGTATTAAACACAGTCTAAGGAAACTTATTAAGACTTGTCCTCTAAGAACCATGGATGTCTGCAACAAATTTCATGACTATCCATTAAATAGGAAAAGTCAGTGGGATTGATCCTCTGTGCGAAATAAATGCCCAATCCATTACATACTTACATTATAAGTCTTGGACCAACCGACCGACTGACCCTGATTACAGTCCCTGAAACCACACTGCTAGCAAGAATTCTCTTATTGCAATGAGATCATTTGTGGATTACCACATCCTTTTAAGTAGCAGCAATGCAAAATCAGCATAATGCTGGATTCTACCAAGGCCTCACAAGCAGAAGACGAGATGCTCCTTTCACTGTCTCAGCATAACTCATCCTCCAGGACATCCTTTAAAGGACTGGTTTGAAGTTTCACTGGCCCAGCAAGTGGTTTGTCAGCTGTAAAACACTAATCCCAACATGGCTCTGAAACTGTGAGCAAAATTCATTTCCCATTATTCATCTCTGTCTGTGCTGTGCAAATATTGTGTAGATCAGTGAGATCCATGTCAGTTTTGACTATAGGTGGCATTAATTCCAAGGGGATATTCAGTAATGAGAATTATCACCTCTCTCTTTGTTCTATGTGAATTTTCTTTTATACAGAACAAAGTTATCAGACTTTCTTTGGCTACCCAGGTCAAGATTCCAACTGAATTACCAACTCAGCTGGAATTATTGAGTTATTTTGGACCATCCGGGGCCATTTTAATCAAATTTCGGAATGACGTCTAGTGTTTCATACAATTACTGACTTGCACCCTGGTATAGAGTCTGCAAATACAAGTGATGGCTTACAATAAACTTCACTTTTCTATAGAGCATATGCAGGAAGTTAAAAGGAAGTTTTTTTCTTGCTTTGCTCTACAGTGGATGATGATGTGTGATAGAAAACACATGGCAGTGTTCCTAAATTGCCACACTTTCTTCTAAATTATTTTACTGCCTGGATGACTGACTGAACCTTCTAATTTGCACAAGCAAAATCAAATTACAATCCAGAAAGAGCTTTCGTATGCACCAAATTTGTTTCTTATTCATAGGAAGCATTGCATGGATAACAGTATAGGTGAAGGGCTGTGTTACTGTGTGGATTTGATAAAGAATTGTGCATGTAAACATATCTGAACTAGAGGCTTGTGAAAAAGGCATAAAATATGGGATGGGTTTCATTTGATAAAAATTGAGAAATTTATTGAAAAAAAAAAAAAGGCAGCACTTTAGACACTTTGAATGCAAAAATACAAATATGTAAGTGTAGATGCATACAGCAGTGTGATTCACTCTTTCGGCTCGTATTCTTTTCCTGCCGCATCACTGGTCCCTCATTAGAAATTAAAACGGCTCACTGAGGGTGTAAAATAAAGATTATGGCCTTGAAAGCCCTGAGCAGCTGGTCCTCCCAAAACCAGCCATATGGACCACTAGGGTTGATGTTATTTTTGCATTCAGTCCTGTCGAACATGCTAGGGGAAATTAGAGTTCAACCTGCCTGTCTGTCTGTCTGAGGATGAGTCCACAGAGTCTCTGATCCACGACAGGAATTCATCCTGACTGTAGCCATAGCAACAGGCTAGGTCTAATGTACTCAGCTAAAAAATGACCAGGAAGCACTTTTATTGGAAACCGCTTCCTTATACCTTTGTCTCACAAGCCACTGATGAGGGCGAAACATCAATATCTGCGTGTGTAGACAACACACATTATGCTGTTTCAATGTCAGACTGGATAAATGAACAGTGTGTGCAGTGCATGACTGGCATATGGGACTTTTTGGCATATGGGAGTTTCTTAAATATGTTTTTGTAGAATAACTTGTACATGTTTAGACCTTTAGATAAGATTGCTTCTCAGTATGCTTCTCTTTCCTAAACCAATCCATTGATCAGTAAGAGTATTTTGGTGTCCAAGGAGACAAAACTACAGTACTACATGAGTTTCCGTGAGGCTACAGGTGCTTTGAACTTAATTTCAACATGCAAACATGCTCACAATGACGATGCTAAAAGTCTGACTCATAGGTCAGTGGGTTAGCAGGCATGCAAAATTAAAATGTTCACCATCTGATTTCAATGTCTTAGTATTCTTAGGTTTGATAATCAGCACTGAACAGAAAGTACAGCACCAAACCAGTCATTCATTTTGTAGCCTAAATAAATGGCTATATGGTATTAAACAAATTGAAATTGTGACCTCATGATGGCCGTCCGAAATCATTTTATTTTCATCAAGTTATTATAACAAATCCCGAGGGGCAGTCCATAATAGTGAAAAGTCAGGAGCGCCAATGTCCATAGGTTTCATCCTCTGTCAAACATTAATATCTGTATTAAATATTGTGACAATCAATTAATAGTCGCTGAGATATTTCCTCACCAACAGGCCAAGATCGCCATCCCTGGAGCCTCAACTCCAGCATTGCTTTAAGTTGTTAGGACCCCTGGTTTACATTTTACACTTGCACTGCCTCAGAGGTTGAGAGTTCATGGCTTATCGACGAGGAAAACATGGCTGCACAAAGTAAATAAGTATCACTCTCGCTTCCATAAACATATACTGTCTAGATGCCCCTGAGGAGCAAAGGACTCAACTCAAAGGTCGTTAGAGACTGCGCATCCAAGCCTCTGCGTGAAGAGCTGTATGAATATGAAGGAGGCTGTTGCCGGAGAATGCCTACTCAGTAGACTTTCTCTGGTTAAATAAAGTTTTAGAGAATGATTGGAGTGCAAAGAGTGGGAAAAAAAATCTTAAGCTGCATCTTCAAAGAGGAAACTGATTCAGCTTCCTTAAAGTGAAAAGGCAGACTCTTAGGGAAGCAAAGAAGCTCACCCACCCACCGCGTTTTTTTAATCCCGAGAATCCCGGTATCCTTGTGTCCTGGGAACGAAGAGGGTACGCAGGATGTAAATAAATGCAACGAGGTCAGAGAGGTAGGACGGGGTTATGTTGCCTTCCAGAGACGGTGAAAAGCTGGAAATTCTTGGTCTTCTGAATATTCACAGACAGGCACACTTTTGTGGACTTTTGGAAACAGGAGTAATTTAACAATACACTCACATGACTGTAGAAATGTAATCCTGTCTTTGCCTGGATTAAGGAGAGCGCCAGAGCTGTCATAATCCTTCGGGAGTTCCCAGCAGGTGGTCAGTGCTATAACAGCTGATGTGCATATTTTTTTTTGCTAATGTGCTAATGTACGTTGGATTAAAAGAAACGATTGTTGTCGATTTTCCTTTAGCAGGTAATTGCCAACGACTGTGGTCCCTCACACCTTGTACCTTAAAGTTTAAATATCACACATGCTCAGCATTTTGAAATCTTGTGTGCACTCGATATGAAAGTGTTGGACAGAACAAACAACATACTGATGAGTTTGCTAAAAAAGAGATAAATGTGAGCTTTGCCTTGGAGGAAGCCCTAGAGGCATCCAAATGGTTTATCTGCTTTAATCTGCATATTACATCATTTTGTGCTTTGCTGAAATTTTTTTTCTTCAGGATAGCTCTAGAAACAACCTGGTCTCCTAGAAGACCAGTTTGCTGTTCCCACGCAAATAATCTAACACAGCAAATACGTTTTTATGAAAATGTAATGCTGCCCAAATTACATCTGCTATTATAAATATATCTATAATGGGGCAACGTTGGTAATTCATGTATCTGGAAATATGCAAAAATGCAACAATAATGTGTGTCAGTGAAATGTTCATGACAAAGGTTTCCACTAAAATTTCAGATCTTGCAATCATATTTCCACTTATTATGACTGGTACTAATTTGTTGAGTTTTTTAATGATTATGTTTAACCACTCACAGCACTGGGAAACCTTTGAGAGATCATGGCCTGGTTCAAGAAATAACCCAATGAAACCTTACAAAAACAGACATCATTGCACTTGGTCCCTCCTGCACATAGAAACTAAATCTTGCCAAACTTTGGCAAATCTGCAACCTGTGGTGAGCCCTCAGCCAGAAAGTTTTTGATCAGGGCTTGTGTTCAGAACCCCACGTAAAGAAAGTTGGGCGGTTGTGTTTTTAGCGTTGAGAAATACAGCCGAGGTTAAATCACAGAAACTCCATACTTTTATTTCTTCCCCGTCTCAACTACTGTAACTCCCTCTATACCTGTCTCAGTCAGAAATCAATCCACAGCTTACACTTGGTTCAAAAAGCTCCAACACGGCTGTCAACACAATCCCAAAAACAAAATGTGCCCATATCACCTGTTTTAGCATCCCCCACTGGCTGCCATTTTATTTTAGGATTCATTTTAAAATATTTTTTGTTACTATCTCTGATCTTATTTTACCCTATGAGCCAGTTCACAGACTGAGATCCTGAGGTAGGGCTCACCATAACAAGGTCTGGACTGAAAACACAAAAGCAACAAGTCCTTTGCTATCAGAGCTCCTCGAACATTCTGACAAAGAAGATCAGACTTGCAGACTCAGTCCCCCATTTCATATCACTTCTTAAGACACAAACAGAAAACAAAAAGCTTTTATTGGGGATTTTCTTATGCTCATTTTGTTGTTGTTGTTGTTGTTTTTGCTCTGCATATTGGACTGTATAAGTCAACCCAAGCAGGCAGTCAGTGTCTCTCCTAGTAGAGTGATTATATTTGCATCCTTCTGTACCAGAATTTAACTTCCAGAACTGAATTCTCCTTTTTACTTTTAAAGCTTGTACAGAAATTAATAAAATATTTAGGTCCACATATGGCAAATATAAAATGTGTTTTTAATTGGAGCTCTGTGATGACGTTTATGGCTCACAGAATGAATAAATAAAATCCCTGGACAGAGTCAACAGGCATTGAATGAAGCTCCGCTTGGTTTCCCTGCATGTCAACAACATGTGCACTGTTGAACCCATGATATGAATATGAAATTATGATTATGAGGCTTAAATTTCAGACCATTTGCATAACACGTCTCATGATCCTCCCATCCCAGCTCACGCTGCCAGTGACTATGCAAACCAACATGAAACTGTAATGTTCCCAGACTCTGGCAAGCAAACCACTACTTTCCCTCACTGCAGCCAACGTTGCCAGCACAGCTTTAACGATAATGAAATGCTAATGCTGCAAATTCAAACAAAAATAATGAGATGTAGAAAGATAATGAGATGCACCGTGATGTGCCCCCATCCTAACCTCTCTCCACATCTATCCTGTTGGCATGTGTCGTGTGTGACTTGTATCTGTGTGAGAGCGACATTTGCTCTGACGCAGGCAGTCGTGGCTTTGCATAACCTGACATAAGCGGAGTGGTATAGATGCTTACGCTGACGCAAGTGCAGCCTGTGATGGGTAAGACACAGCAGGATTTGCACCTGAAAGTGTCCTCAGGGCTGATTTCATATCACATTTTTTTGCAGTATGTTTTTGGGTTGACGCTGATGATGCACAAGCTGGAATGTTAATCAGGTCTAAACAGATTATCCACATTCTGCAGCTCTCATGATATTAGAGGGTGTCTAAATGGACAATTAATGGAAAAGAGTCAAAAGTGCAAGAAAAAAGCCTCCAAGTTCTGTTATTTTAAATGTGTAATAAAAGCTTCCTGAAACATGTGGGTGGGGGTCAGTTCTGCTGATGTACCTTGGTGTTGCCATCTTAATATAAATCATGATGCTATATTTCATACACCAAGCTGCCCGTGTGTTAAATTTGTATCTTTCTTGACGACATTCATCTCTTTTTTCGGCCTTATCGTCCTGCAGATATACATCACATGACCTACGAAGAGGCCATCAACGTGTTCGCAGAACAATATAAAAATATATAATTTTTTTTTTAAATGAGGACTTTGGCTCTGTGTTGAATATTCTGCTAGGGCTATTTTAGAAATAACTATTTGTGTTTATTCTACAGCAGTGCCTGCCAAAGACCTAGATATCAAACAGTGGTGGCCTATTGATTAGAGCAGTCTAGCAAGAGAGCAAGAATTTTTTTTTTTTTTCCGAATGATCTCAACTCATGAAACCTGTGCATTGATGTGTTTTTTTTGCCTCAAACTTGCCTAAGGTCACAAGGTTCTCTGTCTTTCAATTTTAATCAGAGACAGATTAAGGAGGCATTCAAACTGTCAGTACAAATAATTTCAAGGTGGCAGAAAAAAGTCTTGAATGTGTCATATTAGAGGTACTATATGTAGGCTGCAGTCACTGTTGTGTGTTTATTATGTTTACTGTTAAGAGATTAGAACAGATGTCTCAGGTCACAATGTACTTTATGTATTTCATAAATATGGCACTCTTAAGTGTTTTTCCACAATGAGACAGTGACAGCTACAGTAGACTAATACATTTATGAACTACCTCTTTCATCCCACAAACAAGTAATCTGCAACAAGCAAACTACTATGTAAATTGTGTTAAACATCTTAAATGCCTCCCTAAAAGAAAAGCAACATAAAATAATGGAGTATTATTCAATTAAAAATATTAACACAATTATTGAAAATGTAGCTTAGAGGGAAAAGCTAAAAATAAAAATGGTCAAAATTATAAGCAACAATTAGCTTTCTATGTTCCGTTACAGTTGCACAGTGGTCACTGCAACCTTTATGGAGATACAGCTGCACCTTGCAGAACCAGAAGATATTCACACCCTGTGTAATCACTGCTTTAACCTTGACAACTTCTTTAATGTTGCAGCTGGCTTGACAACTCTGTGTGTTGCTGGCTAGTTTAACAACGCGTCATGTTTTGTGAGCTCATCATAAGTTTTGCATCCATCCGTGCATCTGCCCAGTCTCCATCGCCATTTATCTCATTCACACGACAGGCAGGGAACAGCCTGGCAGGCTGCTATCCTGCCACCGAGCTCACACATAACACAGACAAACACTCCGATTCATGCCTGTTGGCAATCCTGAGTTTCCGGGACACATAACCTGCATGTCTCTGGACTGTGTGAGGAAACCAGAGCACCCGCAGGAAACGCAGACATGAGGAGAACATATAAACTCTGCAGTGGAAGGCTCAGGTCTTTCTTGATGTGAAGCGACAGTACTAACCACGGAGTCACTGCGCTGCCCTTAAAACCTTATGCTGCAGAGCATTACACTCTGTCTGCCAGATGAATGCGGTGGAGAATAAAGTATATTTTCCTCTGAAATACAATGAAGTAAAAGTACTAGGTCTCACTAAACGGAAATATCTTTGGTGAAAGAGAAGTACCTTACACAACTGCATCAACCTATAGGCTCTGTACTTTAAAGAAGTGAAGCCTGTGTACACGGGGGGCACGACACAGACGACATGATTAAAGATCGCCAAGTCCCTCTGATCGCCTGTAGTCAAGTGGAGCCCACCATGTGCTTAAAGCACGTGCAGCAGCGTGTCATCAGAGCCACAGTGTGAGGATGACTCACCACATATGTGCTCGCTCACTGCCAGATCTCGAGCAAGGCCCTGCCTGCAGGTACACACGCAAAGAGAAAACACTGACTGCAATGCTGCTGCCTGGAGACAAATGCCTGTCCAAACACTCCACTAAGTGTACAGCGAGATAATTAGGAAAAAAAGCACTGATGCTGAAAATAAAGCACAGAGGAACTTTTGGGAATCACTTGCAATTACCAGCTTTCGCCTGTTTACACAACACATTCATTGCGTTCGTAATGACTCTTATACTGTACCAAACACGGTCCTGGCAAAGACACAGGGAGGCTGATTGTAAGACAGAATCAGTGCAGTTTGTTGGTGTTGTACTGTGTCACTGATCTGGAATTTTGACATGATCATTTGCATGTTAGTTGATCAGCTTGTTTGCATTCAGGTATTATAATATACAATAAATTTCTTACCAGGGCTGGATCCGCATATTTGACTAAACGGATATTCATTTGTTAGGTAGGTAGTCAGTTTCCAGTTTAGAATTTATTTATTTTATTACGGTGTGTTGACTGGGCCACGTTGTCAACCTATGCTTTGAGTAACGTGTTAGCAGCTGACCTTCTGCTTTCAGGAAGTTAGCCCTGTGGATGAAATATAGTCGTCAACTCTGGACGTAGATCAGCAATGAAATTTTACATCTGCAAATTTTTCTGCTGTAGCATCTGACAATCTGTGTAATTGTTCAGTGAACGTACAGAAATGCATTTCAAAAATATTGTTTCTGTTCAAGGATGACTTAAAGTAGAAGGAGGTAACTTATTTAGAAATGACTTGTAGTCATATTTGCTAAAACTGTCTGACTGTAGTGTATGGGAAAAAGTCTCCTCCAGGTCCAACTGCTGCATCAAAGGCCATTTAACGAGAATCCACCACGCCGGAATCAAAACAACCAATCAGAGCAGATTATCTGACACAACGGCAATTGCTCCCCTCCACTACACGTGCGTTAATAATGATGATGAATTTTATTTAGACGCTTTACAGCAGCAGTGTTTCTCAAATAGTGTGGGCGAAAGTGCGAGAGGTGGGGACGCCCGCTCAACCCAGAAGAAGAAGTACACAGTAAAAAGTACAGAAGTAAATGTAAATGTTATGTTATGCACTTTTCATCCCTTCTGATAAGCTAAAATATAAGTTGCAAATTTTGCACAAAAACACAAATGTTAAAAAGTCATATACAGTGGTGCCTTGACTTACGAGTTTAATTTGTTCCGTGACTTTGAGCTCGTAACTCATATGTCAAATCAAATCAGTTTTCCCCATTGAAATGAATTGAAATGTCATTAATCCGTTCCGGACCCCCCAAAAACAGCCCAATTTTTTTTACATGTTTTTAAATAAGAAAAATATACTTGTATAAATAAAGAATATTGTATAAAATTATTTTTGATTTTGATCATTTCTTTCTTTAATTCAATGCACATCATCCGCTTCTTCTTCTCAGCACTGTCCTTCGCACTCACTTTCTTCGGACCCATGGTTGGAAAAACGAAGAAGTTTTGCAAAATAACTGAAAGCATAAATGCGATTCAACACTGCTGCTTCACTGTATGGCGTTCACTGCACCAAGTAACGGTGGGATATCTGAAGCTGGTTCGTAACTCGAGTTTTAGCTCTCAACTCAAAGCAAAAAAATCAGCCGAGAGACGGCTCGTATCTCGAAAAACTCGTTAGTTGGGACACTCGTAAGTCAAGGTACCACTGTACCTTTTTGAAAAGGAATAAGCTGATGAAGCTGACAAGTGACCAATGTTTACAGTTTTAAAAAAGTTTTGAATGTTACTGTGTTAAGTCTATAGAAATGCACATCCCAGTGAATCATTTGCACTTTCTCTGTTTTGAGAATCACACAGACTGAGCAGTCTTGTTAGTTTAAATGCTACAAACTGAGTTAACAAACTAAACTTGGAAAGTGTTTTAAGATGTTGCAGATGTTCTCAGCTCATTTTATTCATCTGTTTTGATAATCAGGTGATTGTATGCAGAGTGCCTGTGCAGCAACTCATACAGCGGTTTGTACAGATAAATAAATATCATCAGGTTCTCAATAGTATTTCAATTGGGGCGTGAAAAAATTCTGCTTTAAAGAGATATAAAAACAATCAATGAAAGCATGACAACAATAAAACACAATAGACAATAATAAAACACAATAAAACTTGGATGTAATCGGGGATTGGGGGGGGGGGCTCGGGGGGCTTTGTAGGTAAGCGGGAGTGCACTGTAGAAAAAGAGAAAAAGGACCTGAAAGTTGTACACACTCTTATTTTCAGGCTAACCCTACAGAGTACGTCTTATCACTTATTTCACATTCTACTACACCTGCTGTGTTACATCTTCAAGTTCACCCGCTAAATGCATTACATCTATTCTTAGACATTCCAGCGCTCTGTTGTGTGTAAACACATTTTACGCAAAGCTCATTAACATCGGCTCGTCACAATCAACGCTCCCTTACCCCAGTGAATTATACTTTTAATCTGAAAGCAAACAAAAAAAAAACATAACAGTATACATAACAGTACATTACTTCGGTCATTATCAAAGTTTTGACGGTATTATCAAACTTATTTTTATTGAAAGGAGAGGATTATGAAGATAAATATGCCCTATTGAGTACACCAGCTAAGCTTGGAGTTGGCCTAATTACAAAGACGCCAGCTCTAAAACCCCAGCCGAGGCCTCTTCGTCTTCATAATGCATTCATGAAGGGGTGATTCATTGTGCCATGCAAGAGTTACAGTACTGCCACTCTGATACTGAATCCGTCTAATATTGTTCAAACAGGTATTTAATGACGTCCCAGCTCCCAAAGACTGGTGGGATTAATGGACAGTTTTCCCATGTTTTTCCTGTTGAGAACATGGAGCTCAAAACTTCAAATGGCCAAATTTATTCAGCCAAATGCTTTGAAGTGTGGGAATACCTGGCAGATTCCTTTTGTGACCACTAATTAAGCAAACTTCAGCTTTTGACCACGGACAACGTCACACCGCATGAAAGACAAACAGGGAAGGTGGCGGTGTGAGAGGAATGTTTTTTTAATGTTATGTGCATTTATTTTTTGTCATAATTTCAGTTAACACATGTATCTAAACCTTTTTTTTTGTTTTCCAGTATGGCTTTATCACATAACCACAGTGTGTCAATTTAACACGTCCAAGACATTGAATTAAAGCTGCTTGTTTGTGAGATTGAAAAGCTTGACAAAGAATGTGGTAACGTTTGAATAGAAGACAATATAACACACAAGAGGTTAACAAATTAGCCTTGAATTTGTTTTCATTTTGTGGACTCGAGTATATTTCGAAAGGGTTAGTGAGCTATTGAATTGCATTTAATGTGTTTTTCCTCAGCCTAAAAAAAACCCATTATGCTGAAAACTTTATGATGTCTACAGGGTTACATCTTTATACCCAGATAGCCGCATTTATTTTCCTTTGTTGAAAGTTACATTCTTTTGAGAGACCTTGTCATTTCATTCATATGTTTTTTCACTCTTCATGTTTTTGTGCATGTTGTGTTGCATCAAAATGGTTGAAGGGGAATGATTGATGTATTCAGAACCTGTTCTTTTACCCTTTCCCTCAAACAGATGTCATTGATATTTCTGAAATGTGGCTGGGAATCACAATCATTCTTGAGAAAGAAATAGCCCAGAACACATCAGATGGGTGAAACAAAGTCCTTCCGCCACTGCTGAGCTTAGCTCACCAGGGAACCCAAGACAGCATGCCAAAGGCTGCCTCTATTAAAATCAAACCCAAGGAGGAAATGTAGAGTGTCTCAATGCGCGGACATGAAAATGCTTTGTTACCTTAGAAAACCAATGGTGGCTGTTCAGGGTTGATAACAAAATTGCCCTAAGGTCAGAACCACAGTGCTTAAAAGCACCATTGAGAATACCGCAGTGATGAACCAATGAGTGAGATGTGACATTAATGTCAAACAGCTCTTTACAGCATTCATGAAAATACATGGTTAATATGTGGTTATGTGTAAACATGCATTCAGTCATTCATCTCCATAGGCCGATTAAAATAACCCCTTTTTGAATAAGCCGCTCTAACACACAGCCCCTGTTCGGTAATACCACATCCACCATGGACATTTTTAGTAGTTATCACCAATTCTATTATCACTGTGGGATGTCCGATTACCTCCCAGGCCTATTGTGCCATGTCGAGCGGGTATACAATTTTCAGCACAGGATGCAAGGGATCCAGTGACACTGTGGTAATCTGATGTACTGAAACGATAATAAAAATTATTTTAAAAAAAAAAAAAGCCCGTGGCAACCTGGGTGGGGAAAATCTCTCTTTGGCATTTGATACCACAGGGGTCGTTTACATATGATCCCGGTAAATCTCCAAATCATTATAGATGATCCCAATGACTTTTCCCTCCCTCCCTCTCTCTCTCTGTATCCCTCCCTCCCTGCGTGATAAATTAACTAAGCAGTAACGACGTCTCTCTTGTGGAATGGACAGTGCAAATCGTTGCAGGTTCTAAGCCAGCCAGCGGAGACAGGGCTGGCTGGGCAGAGTGATAGATTAGGGATTTTTAAATACTCCTCCTGGTGAGCTCTGCCACAGCCAAAAGAGCAGCTGGGGTTTTTCTCACTCTGCAAAGGGGGTGGAGAAGGGCCACAGATGGCCACGGTCCCCGCAGGTCAGCGCTATTCACAGATGCATCCTGGAGTGAATGAGTGCGTGAATCAATCGAGGCCTGCGGATGCATTGGAATTTACGGCGCCATGTTCTGCAGTAATGAAGCCTGTACTTTAAATCCATATTATATATAACACATAAGCTATTAAAGAAGACATTGCAGAGCTATAACTGCTCTGTCAGGCTCAGAGGAACATTATTACTCCTTATTGATTTGAAGATACATTTTGGTTCATGCACGGCGAGGAGAATTATAATGTAAATACTTCACCTCTGAAATAACTAAATCATCATTGAAAAACACTGCCACAACGGTGGTTCATTATAGGCTGCATGCCAGTTAGCAGTATTTTATCTACCTCCTTATATACTATGCGTGTCTGTCATATCCCTGTTGGTTGGATTTTCTTGTGATCTCTGGAGTTTGTCAGCATTCGGGGTAACATGCTCACCTGTTATAATTCTTTTTAAGGTGAGCACAGATGATTTGTCATTTTGGCGCTCTGTTAGCCATCAACTTGACATGATTCAACTTTGCTGCCATGTTTGTAAATGTAAATAAGTGACTCCAAAAGTCTTTTTATAGTGTTAACATTATTTTGTATTCCATTTGGCTGTTTCTCTGGTATAATAATAGAAAAACATGCTTTTGTTAAACTATTTTAGATTAGGTTACTACACAAAAAAATGTGTTTTATTCAAATAAACTCTTTGTTGTGCTGAATTCAGTGCAATTTTGTAGGCCACCTGATATAAATCTCAAAATACTGTTACATGTGACTGTGGATTTACTCTTTAAAACACAGGCTACCACATTCACATATCACTGGATGTGTCCACCTGAGGTTATTCTAGTCCGATCAGACTTAATTACATTAGAAGTGACCAATAGGTTGTTGGGTCGGCTTGTTGGCTTGAGTACTTAAGAGAATGAGGCTACATTAACACACGTGCGCACACATGTCTTAAACAGATTAAGTATCTACCCAAGCAGGCTTTTGGGTCATGCAAATCTGGATTTAAGCCAAGAGGATCTTTCTGAACGGGCTTGGCCAACACATGAGGTGTGAATGCGCCATGGATTACTGAGGTCAGTCACAGTACAGAAGGGCAGGCGACCTTCTGGGTGGATTTTACAGACAACCGTTTTCCTTAAACTTAGACTGAAGTTTCAACAAATTCCCTTTTTCCTTTACAAATAGTATATCAAGCAATATTTAGAAGTATCATTATAAGCTTAATATAAAAAAAGGCTAAAGTCTGACTGTCAGAGATACCTGTGCTGTGCTTGGTAGTGTGTGAATAATTTCTATTGTAGCAATGTAACCTATTTGGATGAAAAGTACTCCCTCTGCATCGACTCTCATACACAACATCATAAAAACGGGTACAACTTTGCACCTTTTTGTTACTAAATGTCACTGTACCTTGACATGTCTGTCATAACCCAGTTTTCATTAAAAAAAAACCAAAAAAAAAAAAAAAAAACCAAAACAACCCACTTGTTTGCCAAATACTTGAATGCACTGTGACCCTGCAGTGTGTGTGTGTGTGTGTCCCACATCCCACATTTTGGCAGTGCGCTCCAGTGTTGAGCCTCCCTCGGGGCCTTTGATGTGTCAACTGATTTCTGGGGGTGGAGGCGCAGAGCGATTTACAGTGGCAGAGATATGATCAAATGCATCAGGAGACAATGGATCTGGATGTGCAGCGAGAGTAGAGCCTATTCACGTCAAGAGGAAGAGGAAACAGAGAGAGGTGCACAGTATCTCACCTCAGGCAGAGTTTCATCTCAGCTGGGAGGATTTGTATCATAGTTTTGATGTTCTTCACTCAAACTTGCGCTTGTAAAAGAGTCTCAGTATACTTTTAGTGTACTTCTTTAAAAGTTTGAAAAAATGACGGTGTACTTGTACTTTAGTGTACCAACCAGGCTCTGTTACAGTAGGCATATTTATTATTTACATACATATTACTACGTACTTAAATAATGCACCACAGTTTACTTTAAAAACATAAAAATGGTACTCAGTCTGTATAAGGAAATGGGCAGTGCAGTGGATCAGTGGAAGGTGTGAACTTAATTGAGATTGACTTCAAATTTACTGTAGTTTGTGTTTACATCTCAGAATTAAACTTAAGACAAAGGTCGATCAATCAGTCCCCGGGTAAAACTTAGCAAAAACCACAAAGGCTGCGTACAGCTACACATATTAATCTATTGCTTCAGTTGCAGCCTTTGCGTCGGAGAAGTAAACGAATAGCAGAGCTAATATGCAAATCATTAACTCAGCAGTTTGGATAAAAAGGTCCTGGGCGTGAGTGACTCCTTAGAGGTCATGGTGACATGTTTCCTTTCAATGATCACATTGATTCACAGTTAGTGGTCCCATATCTGTGTTAACACTGATGTAGAAATAGTTACTGTGTCCTAGTTTCACATATCGATTGTATACGATCAATGTGCTCTGTGTAGAACGGATGTTTAGAATATGTATCAGGTATCATTTGTGCCTTGTACATAAAAACATACAATACCCAGCTACTGTACTAGACTGCTTGGTTAAGACAAAGTGAAAGCACGTTTCTGCACATATAGAAAGCCATGCTGTGTTTGGCATTTTACATAGAATACATATATATAGAACTTTCTCTTGATTATCTCAAGTAGTCTTCGAGGCTGTAGGCAAGTGTTGCTGTTTAAATTGAAAAGAAAAAGGTGAACAAGAAAAGGTTCTCTTCAATGTTACTCATCAAAATGCACTGTGTAACCTTGAGGTCTAACAAATGGGATCAGTGCATCTCCTTCCTCATAAAACTTCTGGCACATTGCTGCATTTTCTTGGTGCATTACTTCGATCTGTGGATCAGTGGAAAAGTGTGAAACTAGTGAAAAGTGTGTCGTGACACTCATGGGTACTTTGTGTGTGTGTGCGCATCCTTGTTTTCATTGCAACCAAGAAAACATGGATTCACATGTAAAACGTAAAATATTGCTTCTTTGAGTCGACAGTGATTGTAAACTACTAAGGCAGCTTAACCCAGAGGGCCAAAGTAACGATAAGCAAGCTAGAGTGCAAAGATGTCAGAGACTGGTCACCTGACCTTGCATTACAATTTCTTATGTATACAGGCGATTGTTGTTTGTACATCCATGGCTGCAATGACTTACAGAAAGTGTTGTACTAGTAGCTAATCCTGCAAGGCTTTGAAATTCTCCAGAGATTATGTCCTTTTAACATTTAACAGCACTCTCTCACCTTTACCTGAACAGTTCGTGTGTGGTACAAAACGGACATGTGAAAAGAGTTCCAGCGAAAGGCTGAGTGATGAGTTAGATAGCATGGTGCCTTCATGAATGCATGAAATTGGAAAGCCAGATATTAACACTGTGTTAAAGTAACTATCCTGTGACTTTATGTACACTAAGTTAATATGACAGACAGTATTAATGATCGTATTGTGGGTGTCGATGGGGAGCTTGCGAGGTGATATAAAGTCGAGTTGGGGAGACGAACGGGGAGTTCAAGCTGAGAGCAGGACAGGTGAGTCAGAGCCGGGCGGATTTTGCCTCCTGTTGAAACCAAACCCTACACGATGGAATTATTGATTAAATGTTCTCTTAAAAGGCCAGTTGGATGGACAAGGTCACACCAAGGTTTTCACTGCAGGAGGATGGAGATGCATTTGACCTGTCAGCCAAGGATAGGCTCTGAGTGGGCACGTAGCCCTTCTGTGGTAGGAAAAGGCACAGCAATCTTCGTAAATGGAATCTATCCATGCTGAAACTCACCGGGCTCAACCCCTACAGACCGAGGAGTGTCAAAACATTGTCTTTCAGGGGTTTTCTACCAAGACATTTTCAGAGACATTTAAGGCTCCCTCACATAAACAGCTTCAGTTGTCTTGACCTAAACCTGCAATGAAGCCATGATTTAAATGTATGTATTTAAATGTAATTGTGGCAGATCAAAGAATGTAAACCGAGGTAACGTAATTTCAGATAATTGACCAAAGCGTAGATGTGAGTGCAGTCATTATTTTAAGGGGCTCTTTCAAAAGGTTAATGTGAGAATAATTTGGACAAGCTGTTTTCCATTAACAAGCTAGGCAGTTCTCAAGAACGTGAGACTCACATAACAGTAAAAACATAATTTAAAATGTGATTAGTCACATCTTTTGGATGCATCGCAACAAAAATAAAATATTTTGGCTAATCTTCTTGGCTTGCAATATGGTTTTCCTTCATCTGATTTTATTCTATTTTCACCATCCTTAAACACATTAATATACTACCCATGCAGAGACACATGCACTTATCCTTTACTCAACTTTATTCAAACCAGAGAACCACACATTCAACTTGTGCTTTTCAGGAACGGGCCAATTGTTTGGTCTCTCGTATTGTGCCTGTTCATCAAGTGCCTGCTTGAAGCGGACCGATTCTGCCCGTTGAACACATGCCTGTTCAGAAAGGGCCATTTGCTTTTCATCTAAACCATCTAAAATGATGAGTCTGGAACTGCAGGTGCTGTCTGACTCTGTAGGACGATGATTCTCATTTCTTGTGAACCGCTCATTTAAACAACTTCACACTCCATATTGCACTTCC
Organism: Scortum barcoo; assembly: GCA_023238725.1. NCBI lineage: Eukaryota > Metazoa > Chordata > Actinopteri > Centrarchiformes > Terapontidae > Scortum > Scortum barcoo. The sequence goes on along the minus strand of CM041536.1, from coordinate 5,609,141 downwards.
TTGGATCCTCAGTAATATACATACTGAGTGCAAAGTTACTTGGATGAATGGTTGTTGAGATAACCAAAGGACAGACAGTTTCCTTGCATTTATAGTATGGATAGCACCTCAAACACACTATAATTATTTTATGGCAAAAAACTGCCAATTTACATGCCCAGCAGACATGGAGACACGATAGGATTTATTTGGAGTCATGTTCAGTCAAGTCCAATATTCACATTACCCAAACCTATTTTGGACTCCACAAAGAGAGAAAAATAACCCGTATACTGTGTCTGTCTGGCATTTGGTGCTGTACAGGTAGTCTACAGTGACTTTGTTGAGGTTTTTTTTTTTTTTCACTGAAAAAGCTAAGTGACAATAAAATCATTATCACTAATCATGTTGATTAGTGCAGCTTTAAGCACAGCACAGTTGATCTAAAGTGGTTTGCAGCACAAAGTGACAAGCTGCACAAAAGTAAACAATTTAAAAAAAAAAAGTAAAATGAAATTAGATGAAATTAGAGTTGGAAAGGTGAATTGGTGCATCACTAGATGTAAATTAAATTTAATTACACACTTTATTCATCCATCCATCCATCATCTATACCTGCTTTATCCTGACACACAGGGTCACAGGGGGTGCTGGAGCCTCACTTAGCTGTCATTGGGCATATAGAAAGACAGACAAACCACTCACACTCACATTCACATTTAGGGGCAATTTAGAGTTTCCAGTTAACATAACCTGCATGTCTTTGGATTGTGGGAGGAAGCTGGAGTACCCAGAGAGAACCCACGCAGGCACAGGGAGAACATGCAAACTCCACACAGAAGGGCACACTTTATTCATCCCGAAGGAAATTATTTTTTTCACTCTGGTATAGACTACATTTTACATACACAAGGCTGAATACACACACATGCACATGCAACTTAGGTGGAGAGACAGAGCGAGGGGGCTGCACCCTCAGCAGCGCCCTGAGCAAGTTTTGGGGTTCGGTGCCTTCCTCAAGGGCACCTCAGCAGTGCTCAGGAGGTGAACCCTCTGGTTCCCAAGCCAAGTCCCCACGGACTGAGCTACTGTCACTTTGTACTGGACTGGTGAAGAGGGAGCTGACACAGAGAGCAAAACTTCCAATTTACCAGTTGATCCATGTTCTGACCCTCAATGATGGACTCGGACTAGTTCTGGGTAGTGACTGGAGAATGAGATCATGGATACAGCAGCTTCAGTAAGCTTTCTTACTGCAGAGATGGGAAGTGGAGCTCACACATCCAAAGGGAGCTCTGAGAGAGAGCAGTCACTGCTCCTTCGTTACGAAAGGAGCCAGTTGAGGTGGTTCTGGTATCTGATCAGGAAGCCTGTTTGGGAAGCTTCCTTTGGAGGCTTTCCAGGCACGTCCAACTGGCTTCGGATAATTTCAGGATCCTTCCAAGAGGAGCTGGAAAATGTTGTTGGTGAGAGGGAAGTCAGCAGAAAATGGATCGATCCAATTTAAAAAAAAAAAAAAAAAAAAAAAGCGGTATAATAATCCTGAACGCCATTGATCAACTTTACGGGACAGAATCAGGCTTCTCAAGGGCAGAGCGGCATTTGAGGCAGAGCGACTCGTTGAGTTAACTTCGCGTTCTGCCCTACAGAGTCGAATGCAGCAATAATTGGCCACAGCCTGCCGGGGAGGAGTCGTTTAGATTTGAAGGAGAGCGCATGCTGTGAGGTTCCCTTTCATGGTGACCATGTTCCTGATTTGGCACAAGTCAACCCTGGGGGAGGATGCAAACAGCTGGGCAACACACACGCGACCACACATACATCCACACTCACACATCTTTATTCCCAATACCCATGCTGACTTTAATTTTTCTGCTTTCATGCCTGAATTAGAAGGGTCACAATTTAATGCAAATGAATTACTATTCTGAATGCTACTGATGGTAAATAATTGGAGCACTGAATGACTGGAATTAAAATTACGGCCTGAGAACATGGTCATACCTGTGCATCATTACAGACTTAAAAAAGAATACATTATTATTATTATTAATACATACATTTACTTATTCTGCCCTGATGTGCTTTTGTGCAAACGTGCTCAGCTTAACATCTTGCTAATTGTGAAATAACAATTCCTAAAATCACCCTAGCAACTGCATGCTGGCTTTTGTACCATAAACCAACACCAGAGAGCCCAGACAGAACATCTGTCCTTGCAGAGACATATCAGATTTTATTGGGGAGACTATTTGCTTTTTAATTATACGTAGAAGCAGGTACATGCGACAGTTTTGCTGACCCCACAGAATCATTTCTTTAACGATTATTGCTTTCGGACCTTTGTCGTGTCCCCAGGGATCATATTGTTACCTGGGTCCCCAAACGCCCTTGGCACTTAATTAATCAATTGATGTGATTGAGTGGCCTCTGTGTGTGAGACATAATGAGCTCCTGATTAAAATCGTTACAGGAGGACCTGTAGACACTGTCTGGGCTCAGAGGTCTGGCGGTGGTTGTAGGCTCCGCAGAAATGCAGAAACATTTTGTAAAGTCGTCCGAAAAACTGAAAGCATGAAAGTCATTAAGTGATTGGAGATAATGGTAAATGCACATCACTCATCACCTTCACACAAAGACTCCTTTCATTCTGATAACATTGATACAGGGGTCCAGGCAATTGAATTGTAGGATGAATTGTAGGAAGTCCACTAATAAAACTGTACTGGGAATGTAAATAGACAAAGTTCAGAGATTAGAAATGAAAGAGCACATTTATCTCTTCCTGTTTACAGCACTTGAGGTCAGACATTATCTTCACTGTGTGTCTACAAAGAACAAAGGTACAGTTTGGATTTAGATTTAATTTTTCTGTACAAATCATTCCAATAAGGCTCAGTTTTTCAGGAATCAGGAATTATCTCACCAAGTGCGCCATTCGTTCATCTATCCATCCTCTAAACCACCTGTCCTGTTCAGGGTCGAGGGGAGCTGGAGAGTATCCCAGCACGCACTGGGTGAGAGGCACAGTGCGCCCAGGACAGGCCGCCAGTCTGTCACATCAGCAACAAGTTGAAGAACAAAGGTCACATTGCAAATTGGCTAAATTTGTATTCACAGTCCTGCACCCGCATTCAAAACAGCGGCTAATCTAACCGAATGATGACACGGCTAAAATAACAGGTGTTAATATTCTCCTGTACCTTAAACATATACTAGAGACAAACAAAACAAAATCCATAGGTATCTTGACATTTCGAGACAGAGCTGCTCTTAAACCACACATTCAGTGACTCACCTTTGTTTTCTTCTTAAGTAAAGCCCGCCCAATAAGGATTAGGCACAGAGATTGATGCCACGATATGAGCGTATGAAATTTCATATTAATTTCCCCAGAAGAAAAACACACACATCAACCGCGTAAAAATTTCACAGCACACATGGAGATATCAGGTGGTATTTTTCTTTCCACCAGTATGAGTGAATAAGCTTCAGCTTTCAGTCAGTTAGCGACCCACTCTGAAACGAGGATGGAGATGGAGATGGAGAGGACGGTAAAATAAGCACTTATCTCACAGTCCTCCACTGGTCATTGTCAATCCCTCAGTATTTGGCACACTGCTTGCCAAAGAATGGCTCATGACGTGACTGGGCTTGTCAATCATAACAAAGATAATTAGAGTTTGATTTTCACATGTGCGCTTTTGTCGTAAAATGAGTGGAGCTGTGCATGCGAAGATGAAAATCAATGCTTATGCGAGTGGGTTGGTTTGAGTGTGTATTAACTGATGGACACTATGCGTCAGAATATCTCCACTACAAATCTCATTTCTCAAATTTCATACACAGGTTTCGTGATAAAATAAAATCCAATAGCATTTAGCCATTTAGTAAGGTCCCAGTCAGTAACTTTAGGAGATTCCCCTAATCTTACCAACCGAAGGTGCTCTTATTTTGAAAATAGATATTGAATTGTAAAGAGTGTAAGGTCGATTGATATTGATTGGTGGAAAATTAAGGCACAAATGCATTTATAACATCACTAGCTGTGTTCATGCTTTATCTACTTGTACCTGAAATGTGTTTTATAAAATGTGTCTGTGTTTTCAGCTGCTTTATGGTTAAAACTGGTGTTGTACAGTGAACTTCTCAGCTGATTCTGAAAAGAACAAGGGCAAAACATACAACATTTAATTATTTACGCCATGTGTTATGTCTACCTGACATGTAGCTGAGGGCTGAGGAAAAAAGTGTTCTTGGGCTAACCTTAGTTATGACTCCAATGCTCAGTGCGCAGAAATCCAACATATAAATGATAAGTTTTAATGAAGCCACTGAGGCAGCCTCCAGGGGACACTTCTCCAAAACAGTTTCTGTTGAGCCTGACATCTTTCCAATAGCCCTGCTGCAGTCAATACATTTCTGCGTGGGTCATTGGCCACAGACTACATCAAGCTCCATCAGCTTCAAAAGTGGCTCCCCTGAAAACTTTGAAGTACTGCATACAAAAGAACGGTAAAAGAACGGTGGTCAAAATGCACAGATGAAATCCTCCTCTCTGGTTTAGTTTGAGAGTAATGGCCACATGTTTTTTCCCCTCAATGGGACAAGAAATTAAGTTTCCAGGTTGGTTTGTTGGTTGGCGTTTGCTAGTTATGGATGCATCATCACCAGTGTCATAAAATTAAAGGTTCATTCTTCCTTTTTAACCACCAAACCTCGCTTTATAAAGGAATATTTTCAGGTTTCACCTCGTTAAGCTGGGTCATGTTTGATGGAACTGAAAATGGATGAATTCATATCCATGACCGTTCATTTCAAATGCTTTTCTAACCAAAAATCGCCACTCAAAAAGAGCTTAAATTAATTAAATTAATGTGGCAAACAGCATCTCTTATCTCTTCTGGCGTCCATTTTCTCTTTGTTTCATTTTGGTTCAGATACTCGCTCTAATGATTTATTTATTTATTTATTAAACACAACTGACCAAATTCTCTGTTCCACACAAATCTGTTTGATGTCAAAGTAATTTCCATTAAAGTTATCTTTAAACTGTGACTGATGAAGTCCATCAGCACAAAAGTGGAAAAAGCATCCTTTAGAAATAAAACTGTAAAGCTTTGCTGGATGAATCATATCTGAAAACGAGAAACAAAACTGAAATTCTAGTATGTTCAGTCAGTCTGTTAAAGGCTTTGCTCTACAAACCATGTCTAAATAAAAGGTTTTTAAATAGAACTTAGAAAATGGTCAAATAAAAGGAAGTGTGAGCAACATTTGAAAATTGGCAGAATAGCAGGTATATTCAAACTCTTTCAATTTCTGATTTTATTTTGTAATTTCATTTTTTTCTTTTTTTTTTTTTTTAGTGAGTCCTCACATTGTGCTCCCCTGTCACATCAGAGACATGCATTTACCCCTTATCTACCCTTGCTGTCATTTGCTTGAATGCATTTCAACCCTTAACTTGTTCCAACACACCATTACGGATGAAGAGGAAAAAGCGGATTTCTGAAGTGAATGGTGTCAAAACTGTTTGCTTTTTGCTCCATCAAGAAAAGCCTGCGAGCGGTTTCCGTGCTTACGTCTACCAGTTGACATCTTTACCACATTTTGGTTCATGGGTCGTTCTGAGGTTGTCTAGCACAGATGTATCAAGCTGTATCTGGGTAAACCTCCCTTTACCTCTCCTGTTGCAGCTTTCGATTCCTCACTGGCAAATAAATAAATAAATAAAATCTTCAACCCCCCTGACTTTTCCAGCAATTGCAATATCAGCAAAAAAGAGCTGAAGTAAATATACTACAGTATTGATCGGTCACGCATTAGCATTTTAGTAGATTAAGTGGGAAACTGTGGGTGCATTCAGTTTTTCCACGCCACCGTCAAAGTGTCAGTCATCAATCTCTTTGCACGCATGCACTCCTCAAACGCAGCCACCGCTGTGATATTTTAATCTCTGAGGCGAACCGACAACATTAATTTCCTTTTTTTCGTTGAGGTAGACCAGATCCAGGTAGTATTTTAAGCTCACATAGCAGGTCGATATTGCATTGATACTGCAACGGCGAGGAGCCTGTGTGAAAAATCGTGCCGAATGCCCCATGACAGCAGTTGTGTTCTGGTAGTTAAGGGGCAGTTATACGGCTGTGAGGACAAATTGAGGAAATTGTAGATGTCAATTGAAGCAGACAGTGGGTCCAAAATAGAATCTCCATTATTTGTAAAAGCACTTACACACACACACACCCACCAGTGAGGAGAATTGCCACACAGAGGGAAGTCTCTCATCATTTGAAAATGACTAAACAAATCCCTTGCAATCTGAAATGTTCTTAATTAACATTTAAATCTTTAAAAGTCATTAAAAAAACCCTAACCCCATTAAAAAGATAATAGTAATATAAATAAAAATAACTATTTGCCGTACTGTCATCCAATGTGTCTTCCAAACAGACAACATCTGGTTTGTAGTGACAGTCATGTTGTCAAGCAATGATATGAACTCTTAGTTAAATTATAGTTTTGCTTGGCAGATTTAATATTCTAAAATATATTCAATAAAGCAGATTTAGCAGTGGCTGTTTAATACATCATGTGAACCCGGTTTATGTGATGCAAACTCATGATAATACTCCCTGATTCAGACTGAGACTGATTCAGTATTCAGGGTTAGGGAAAAATGCCCTGCTGCTATCAATACATCGACAATAATAACTGCTATCCCTATTTATAATAATGATGATAATAATAGTGCAACAACAGCCCTCAAAAAGCAAGTGAAGTTTATTGATGGCACCAATTTCTATAAAACCATTATGCTGTTTGGAGATAACCCATTCCCCCTTGATGTTTCCAAGAAAATCTCAAGAATACTCCTCAACCACGAGCATCATAGAAAACCAAAGACCCCATCATGAAATCCTGTGGGAGAAATGCCGGTTAGCCAGTTTTGTTCTGGTTTAACCATGACCCACTTGAACTAAAAAACACACAGTTTTTACAAGTGATATCTACCAAGGAGAAAAACAAACAAACATGGATGATACTGTAAAATGGAGGCCCTGAGGGTTCTTATGAAAAAAAATAATAATAATAATAATAATAATAATAATAATAATGAAAGAAAAGTGGTTGTGTGAAGTGAGTGTGGTTGGTTTCTTATCCTTGAGGTGAAAAAAATAAATAAATAAATAAAAAATAATCACTCTTTTTTAAGAACAAATCTGCATTTCACTCGAAGCATAACAAATAGTAATAGTAGGAAATGTGCTAACAAAAAGGAAGTGAATACTCGTTATTATAGTTTCATTTTGTAACTCTGCGTCCACGATTACAGACGACTACAAATGAAAGTGGTCGCTTGGCACAACATAAATACGTAAATACGTGGACAAATCGGTAGGCTGCCTATTTACACAACGTCTGCTAATGAGCAGGCTACCTGCTAACTTACAAGTGTTGACATGCAAGCAAGAAGTGATGAAGCTGTTGTTGGGAGGTGATTTTCCTCCAGTGGGTTGTCCTCATTAAACCATTGGTTGCCACCTGTCTAAATTACAACAATTCCAACAATTAATGATTAAAAAAAAAAAAAAAAAAACTTTTCCTAAATTTAACCATATCCTACCAAGTTTTCTTGTTACCCAAATATGTTTTGCAATATATACAATATATATATATCTATTGTATATATGTTACTTATAATACCTACTTACATTTACAGTTTATATTTTATTTGCATAACTTATATTTTAAGGTCTTTACTTATTTTATTACTCTAGTTTATTATTTATGTTTAAATTTTATTTTATTTGTTATTTTATTTTCTAAATTATCTTTTGCTTTTCTTGTTTCTTGTTTCTTGTTTCTTGTTTCTTTAGCATTGTTAGGAGAGCCTGGGACTTAAGAATTTCATTACCAATGATTGCTGATGTAATTGTTGTTGTAATGACAATAAATTCTTGAATCTTTTGCCATTACCGCAATCTTTCTTTCAACCATTTTATTGATGCTTTGCACAGTTAATATAATAAGAAATTGTATTGAAAACACTGGCTTTGGACATTAAAAATCTATATCTATTGTCATTGAATATAATCATGGATTTATTGAATTGTGTAATAAAATTGTGTCTGAACTGTACAGTTGAATTTGAAATGTTCCAGAAGAACAGCAGCCATTCGTAGCGAGCTGCTGAGAATAAAAAAGAAATCACGTGTTAAAATGAATGCCACTGCAAATCAGGCACTGATTGCCTTCCAACCAAGTACCCTGAGCTCCCTTCCTTATTTCCACATGTCGGTGTTCCACCTGTGATGGCATGGATCAATCTCCTGTTTTATAGAGGCATTGTAACACAGATTTTTAACACCCTTATTTCCCGCAGATATCCTTGGACCTGCCACGATCATTTGCATGCTGCGTGGAGGGCCGTGATGACAGCTCTGTGTTATGACAGATAGTAGAGTTGCCATTCCTGGGAAAGTGACACAATATTCTGCAGTCTGAGATTTAATGGAATCTCCGCAATCAGATCCCTTTGATGCAACCACGAGGCCCGTAGCGACTGAGACAGGGAGGAAGAGCACCTTAAAAATGAATGAACTTGAAAATGAGAAGGTTAACATGATTTATGCTGATACATAGCGGGGGGAAAGCTTATTGAAATGACGAGGGGCGCCCTTGGAATTCATTTGTTCAGCGCGACGTTTGGCTGGGCTGAATGTCATTCGTCTTCATTGCTCATCATCTGTCCATTGTCTTCAGATCTGTGAATGACAGGAGAGCCACCGTCATTCTGTGTGCTTATAATCTCACTCGGCACATCACGGGCTGACACCCATGTACAGTCGCAATATTCTGTCACAATAGAAAATCTGCTGGCAGTGTGGTGGTGGAGAGCTGTCATGGTATCATGTTCACCGAGGAAGGAATATTTTCGAATATTACTGGCAATTTGGAAATGGGCAATTTCAACAGACATCGGACTTGTTGGCCTGTCTCAACACACAATACATCCAGTTTATATATCAAACTGTGCAAATACAGAGAATACAATTACTTGCCGCATTTGCCTATAGTCAGCCAGGAACGATTTGCTGAACAAGCATGTACCTTTTAGAACATCACCCTATTCCACGCTCATGCATTTATACATTTTCACTTCTGGGAGATGACCCGCACAACCACAGACTTTTAGTCTTCACAGAGCATTGGTCCAGAGCTACAGTTAGTGCTTTGTTTGAAAAAGTACCGTACACCTCAACATTCATTAGCGTCTGAGGCCTGCACAGCATCTCAGAGAAAGGCCCATAAGCAATAAAATATAGTTAGTCAGTACCTGATGTAGTCACTGTACAACAGTGCATGTTTTAGTTTTTATCATTTCATAAAATAAAACACCATTTAATGTATTTTTCATATTTTTTCCTTATATAGAGGTCCTTCTGACAAATTCTTGAGTACTTAAGCCACGCTATACTTTGCTGCAATCAAAAGACCAATCAACGAGATTTCCACTGCTTTCGAGCGGTAGAAAATCTATTTTGTATTAAACCCACTTAATGTAACTATAATAATCACTATAAAGTAATCTGGTATTCAGACTGTAATTATATGGTTTATTACTTTACTGTATAAGAAAGTAGTATAAAGTCCATGTAAATAATCAATGAAAGCCGACTCACTACACAAAAATGAATTACCATGGTCATCACTGACAGGCAAACAGCGGCCTGAGCCTAAACAGCGTTAAACATTCAGCTCAAGTACCCAAACAGTAAGTTTGTATTCTGGGTAAATTGATGGACCAGATTTATTCAACACAACAAACTGTATGACATAAAGGCTGCATTCTGCAGCGTCAGTGTGCATCTGTATGTTTGACAGAAACATTACTTTGATTTTGCATTCGACATGAAAGTGACCTTCACTTTAATGTTGGATGCATTAGTCACCAGTGCTGCATACAAGCGAGGTATTCCTTGCGTTGCATGCACAACACTTTAGGTCCACTGTCATTCTCTCAAGTCAACCAATTAATGGACATGTCAATCACACACGCAAAGCAATGCCCATGTAAGCACTGAGAAGTTACTGATGACACCTCTATGTGTTGTGGGTAATTCACCAACACAAACAGACAAAATGCCTACATAGCTAGAAATTTTGAAATTCACGTGCAGGCTTATATATTGCGACAAACAATTTGCCATTTTAGCTATTCGCCACTCAATACAGGTTAAGGTAGCTTTAACTAGTTAAAGTGAGACGCTCTGTTCAAACAACACAGTGGTGGCCTGTGTGTGCCAGCTGGGCAGAGAGGAACAGGCACCCCAGTCTGTAATCCTCTGACCACCATTTCTATCAGTGTACATGCTCTGAATTGGACAGGCCTGGCTGGATGTGCATATTTAGTGCCAGTCACTACATCAACAAGAGCCTCTTTGTCGACATCTGCACTTAATCCTCCAACCCTTGTTTATCATGAACAAAGTGGCTTTTGATTCGGACCATTTCCCAAGACACAGAAAGGGAAAGTGAAATAACTGAACTCGCAAGAGAAAAAGGATTATTTAAAAAAAGATCTGGCAAGAGTAAAAGAAAAAGAAAAGAAAAGAAAAAGGAACCAACATTGTTTGATGAATTATTTGGTATTATATGAAGTATTTGTTGAATAATGCATTATGCTGTTGTTTTCTACAACATCAGCACTAGCATTCTTTGTATTTTACAAAGGATCTGAGCGACAGAAGGCAAGCTGGGGAACTTAAATATCCCACTCATGGTTACAGTTTTGCTGATGTCCTTCTTGCACTGAAATCATTTCATCACTCCTGCTTCCTTAGATATTTTTCTGAGCTGAGAGCCCATTTTCCGTGCACTCAATACGTCTTTCCCACTTTCAGCATCGGGATGCCACTGGCACGTGGAATGGCCTTGGATAGTACGCAGTTGGCTTAATAACACAGAAATGGGACAATAAAGCTGCAGGCTCTGTATTCATCATCAGTGCTTTTTGGTACAGTCAATGTGTAGCATAATTCTGTTTGACTCATTCGATTACAGATAAGGGTGATAATGTGTGTGTTCCCCATTTCTACAGCAGTTGAGTTGCGACGCGGAGTTAAAGATGAATCTCTGCTTCGTTGTGTGTTCAGGGTGAAACCAAGTTCATGTATTTAAAATCATCAAGGAGCTAAGCACATTGTTTGAGGAGCATTCACAGCTTAAGATGCTGTAATATTTTATACAACAGTATTGCAATTTAAATTTCTCAATTTTTTAAGGTTAGTGGGATTTAATTTAGTGCTTAATAGCTTATATATGTACCTTCTATACCTACACTTGCACATTTTTAACAGAATCTCAGAGGAAGAATGATCACAGTATGAACATCCCATTTACTAAAATATTATAAAGGCTGGGCTATGAAAAAAAAAGAAAAACATATTCATATACAGCACAAATAGTAAAAGCAATACAATACATGAATGCAATACTTAGATCTGGCATGTAAATCTGACCTTTGTTCATATAGGGTTTCAGGTCCGTAAACAACATTCGCCCTCCCTCAGGCGGCCTGGCTGAGGTTGCTCAGATTTCAACTTGTGTCTATTCGGCACAAAACCAATTCCAGGGGTTCTGCCTACTTGCACACATGCTATCTTTAAGCTCGTCCAGCCGTGGTGGATGACTCTTTACATTTTATTTTCCATGATACACAGAGAAGAACCCAGCTCCAAAGGCTCTGCATCTAGCCTCAACCAGGATGCATCACTAACATCCTTCTTGAGGACTCCTTTTATTAGCCTGTCTGGTGGAATGTGAAAAGGACACTGATGTCAAGGTTTGGACATTTACCTTGATGGATATTGTAGATGCACTAGTATAAGAATCTTGCACTGTCTATTAATTAAATTCTTCTCTCATTTAAACTTATAACCAAAAACGTGCCCAAACACAGCCTTAAATCTGGCTTAAAACTCTCATGCAACTTATTATGCCAACGTATTATGAAAAATTTGATTTTAACTAGTAGACAGCACAACATGAGTGTCCCTTTCAAGTTCCTTTCCACCTTATGAAAGTGTTGAGACCCGCAACACTACAGTCTATGAGAGCCAAACAACCAAAGCAGCTTACTAAAATGTGTATAAAACTGCAGTTTAGTGTTTCTTGATGGGTTTCTGTCCCATGCTCAACCCTTTGAGTAATTTAATTCAATGGCAATATAAAAAATGTATAGCTTATTAAGACTACTGCACTAAATTGAGGATGAGCCTAAATGTAATGTGTAACGTTAGCAAAAAAAATTTTTCCGCATAAATAGAAAAAATTAAGTACCACGAACACACACACAGAGACGCCAGAACCTGCACCATAAACCTCAACCTGCAAATGCACACATCATTATCTCCTGGTTGTCATGGTCAGCTCCCCTTAAATGTGTGCAGGTGAACATGAAATAGAGCCTGGCTTGCAGATTTGCAAGCCTCCGAGTGCAGGGAGGTCACTGTATTTCCCTCCTCCTCGTGACTGAATTATGAGCAGGGTCACATATGGCTGGTTACACCACTAGCCACGTACAGTATGCGCTGTCCCCCTGGGCCCGACTAAGCATAAAGTCTGTTGCACTGCTCGCATGTGTGCCAGCAGGCTTAGGCATATGGAACAATGGCTGGTGGAGATAATGCTCGCGAGTTCGGATCCTGACTGATGGCCAGATGTGACCCTATATGGACCATATAAGATGAACGCATGGCTTCAATTGACTTGTGCTCAGGGATGGCTGTCCTAATGATGCGCATCAGTGACTGGGAGCGTGTGATATATGGCCGACCTCTATTGGAAGTCATTCGGATGTATGTGCTTTTAAAGCAGATTTATTCAACCTCTAACCTACACATGCCATTTATATTATGGACACCACTTATCATATTGTCTTCATCTTTGGCAAAGTTGTGTGTTTTTCTGTGTGGGTCCACATGAGTGTTTATCTGTCAGTTTTTTTTCTGATATATACATAATGCACGTCTTTTTTTCCCCAGTAATCATGCAACCTCAGAAATTTCAGTGCTGTTTCTAATCTTTTTTCTTTTAAATGCATTATACCCGCTCCCTGTGAATGGAACATGGTCTCATCCTCAGAGAAAATATGCAAAAGGAAAAAAAGAAACAACTTATTTTTTGTGTTAAGTTTAAGAAGATGAAATCAACAGAAAAGCTTAGACACAAGATCTATTTTTTTCCGACATAAGCAGTTATGGCATTTTAATTGATTACAGATCCTAAGTAGAGCCAGCAAAAAAAGGCAACATTTTTTTAAGCATTACTTTCATCAGTGTCGCCTGAGAAGAATATTAGTTTCTATCAAACCCCTTGATGCCTCACAGAGGGATCCTCAAATCAGTGTGATAACAGCTTGAGAACTGTTGAAAGATCGACTGTATCTACAGAAATTCTGAGAGACAGAAAAGGACTTGAGCTTGCGCGAGCATCGAATTTATTCATCATCACAAGTAAAAACACTAGTTTGTTTTTTTGTTGTTTTTTTGTTTTTTTTTCGTGGGCCTAATCTGATGTGTATGAACTGCTTCAGAGTTGGACAGTTGATCTCAGCTTTAGCTTTCAGATCGTTAGATGAAGCGATTCAAATGACCTTGGTCAATTTCTCGTGCTGAAATTATAAATGATTCTGCACATCAGGCAGAGTTGGGCTTATGTGGGTAGCAAGGTCAAACATTTTGACTGCAAACTAGTCTCAGTGGGAGTTTGAATAGCCAGCCAATTTTAATTCATTTTCCACGTTATACATAATAAATGTTAATGTCAAGTGATTTTGTCACACTGAAGGAAAAGCTGGTATTCTTTACACAGTCACACGAGTCGACATGTATGACGAGTCATTCAGTGGTGAGAAACTGCTTCCTTTGCACTGACAGGAGCTGGATGTGGTGGTTTAGACATTTGTTACGGCTGCCCTCTGGCTGGCTCCCTTTGGTGGTATTCTGGGCACAGCCAGCTGGGAGAAGACCCTGGAGCAGACCCAGGACACATTGGCCTGGGAGGACTTTCAGCCCAGGAGGAGCAGGAAGATACTACTCTATTTTATGTAAAATGGTCTCCAGGGATTCAAAGCGATGGTGGCCCAGTGGCAAATATCACTCCGCATCCCAACAGTGGTTCAGAACCTGATGATGGTCCTTTCTGTATGCAATTGTTTCTGTGAGTCTCCTCCACGAATCGTAAATCGTCTCAAGGGACTCTTGTACGTCTGGATTCCAGTTTCTCACTCGCCACCTCATTTGTCAGCTACCTGTGTCCACCACGTTTGTCAGCCTGGGTTGAGTTAAGCTGGGACAGGTAAGTGACAAGCACACTGCTTGGCTGTGATAGACTGTTTGTTAACCCTGTGATCGACGACAACCTGTCCGGGGTATTTCTGTGCATTTGCGTGGATGGAAAATGTCTTCAAAGAAACTTTAAAAGGCAAAGTTTGAAACAAAAACAAATATGTCACATGTAGGAGAGAAAAGTAAATTATTATATATATATATATAAATTATCATTAGGCGTCGCACTTTTGGAGTGAATGGATCACAAAAACGTGGCTCAGCATGGCAGTAAAATGGTCTAAAAGAAGCCATGACTTGTCTGTTCTGGAGCAGCCTTTCTGCCATTCTAACTTTGAAAGCAAGTGAGATAAAAGCCCCAAATATGCTGTCATTTTCAGCTAAACTATCAATAAAAAGTGAATTGGCTTTCATGTCAGCATTATTCATTTAGTTTGTAGATTGAGCAAATCACTCTTTTTTCCAGGTGGGATTCTTACTATAGAGACACCATCAAACAAAATTTAATCTGTTTTTACTACCAGTGGGCAGATTGTTGTCGGCAGGAAGGATACATACCAAATTTGAATTGATCTAGACTTTTCCTATTTACTCACTTTCGGCGGGCTCTCCCAACTGAGTCTATGGAGAAACTGAACATAAACCGATGAGCGCGCCGATCCTCAGCGTCTAATGGCGTTTTTTTTTTTTTTCTGTGATTGTCTATTTCAGCAAGCTAAATGGTATGAATGCTGTGCAAACATGCTATTGTCGAAGCTCTGTCTATGATGACAGGCATCCAGTGCGACTGTGGAAAAGTGTTCTCAATTTGGCAAAGTGACAACTGTGACAGTGAGATTACAAAGCACTAAAAGCACTGTCACAACAAGGACACAAATGTGCCTGAAGATGCGCTTTAGTAAAAAAAAAAAAAAAAAACTTAAAGCAGGAAAGAAAAACTGAACATAGTTTAAAGAGAGTCACGGAGGATGTCTTCAGTGCCTCATAATTGTCTAAGTGCTGTCGGCACAGTCACAAGTCAGAGATGTCAGGTGTCAGTCAACGCTGTTTTCCTGGATGTAACTTCCTAGTTTGACCTAGTTTCCAAATAGTCTTGAGAGGCCTGTTTTAGTTACCAGTTTGAGAAAAAAAAAAAAGAAACATGTTAATTGATTGATTTTCTTGAACTATTGGCTGTTGGGATGCCTCCACAGCGAGAGTGGTTTGGTAGTCCTGTTCTTCTCTAAAATCCCACAATGGAACAAACAAGTCCACAAACAAAGAGAAATCAATGGACTTTCTTTGGCAGCTTTGAGAGAGGTGCTTAGCATCACAGAGTGTTTGCCTGAGGTGAACATCCCAGAGTGTATTATGGTGTTGCTCCATTGCCCTGTTCACATCCGCAAGCTGTTCTAAACCCATTTGAAGTGAAGCACAGAGGGTTTTAACAACTATCAGCACTAGTGTGAATGGCCTCCTAGGGCCCTCTCGCTCTATTTGGCCGTTGAAATGGCTTCTCTCCTCAGTTGAGCATCTATATATTCCAGTATGAGTGTTTTAAGAGGAGTGTTTACGTTAAGAAAAGGTGCTTCATCCAGCACTACACACTGAAGCACCATTCAAAGCCTACAGTTTCCAGTTCATCCTTTTATCATGACTACTGTTACATCCGTGATCTATCGATTTATCATGCAGACTGGAATGATCACTGCAGAGTGGGAAAAAAAAATTACATCACAGATGATGTGAGGGTGTTTTTCCTCTCTTCTCACTTCTCTTTCCTTTTATTATTTCAGCTTACCGCTGACAGAGACTTCAAACTTTCATTGTCGCCCCGGGTTGAACTGAGATTCAAACACTCTTCCTCTGTGTGATTGAGGAGGCTCATAAACTGCACACATCTTGGATACATCCCTTCGGTCCTCCGGAAAACCTTCCCTTCCTCCGGAGGACGGTGGAAGGATGTAATTCACTTTACAATATCAAATAATCACCGCTTGTGATTCTTGTCTCCTGGCTAACTTGTCGGGCATGAGTTTATGGCTTTTAAAAGCAGAGGTGAGCTGCGAGGAGGAGAGCTTTTCCCAGCTGTGGCCTGAAGGTGATGAGGCCCAAAGTGAAGCTTTGCCTCCAGGTCATTGAGCAGTAATGAGTGTTATCAAGCAAGTGCCAGAAGACAGGTAACACTGCTGGAATTTATGAGAGGCCTTGCAGGATGACCCTAAGCAGGACCGGCCATTCTTCACCGGAGACAGGGCTAAGGCTAGGAAAAGACTAATATGGCAGGATTGTGATTAAATAGACCCTTGATTTTATAGGCTTTGGCACCAACAAGCGAGTCAGTATTTATTGGCAGAGATATAAATTGCAAAAAACTGAACACCTCGCTGATTACTGTACTCAAGGTGATCGCTGTTGGGAAAATGTATCTGTTACTTGAACAGGGAGATGGTGAAACACCAGATATTTTAAAAAAGGAATCAGTACAGTGGAATAACAGAGAGAAATCTTATTTTAATGCTCAGCATACATTAGTGTTCAAGCATTTCTTTGTTTGCGCTCTTGCCAAAACCTGAACTAATGCTGTTGACACGAAGCAGAATTACCGTAACATGCTAACAAAAGTGGCCAACTGTGTTCAGTCCCAATCCATTTGTCCCTGTGTCATTCAAAGTCATTTTTTTCCCTATTTGTCAATTTCCACTCGTGTTGGAAAGCAGCGATGCCAACCCACACCGCCTCTGAACAGGGTCTATGAATCATCACCCTAACAAGAGGGTATAGCTGCCTTGGAAATTCAAAATCGGTGATATACATAACAATGAAGCATTGTGCCGCATCTTAGGTTGTATGTTCAATATTTCAACCATCCACTTCTGCAAAGTAGGAGCAGTGGGCTGCTGAAGAGGGGATGAAGAGGAACCCTGCAGACTGAAGCTTCATTTCAGGTTCTCGATAATGAATTTGGCTAAAGGATTTAATTGCACTACTACTCTTATTATTTCAATTACTATTTTTTTTCCTAGTGACCAAAAACAGGCTGTCTGCATGTTATAGAGCCCATAATGATATTTAGGAGGTATAATTGGCATATTTGACACATTGGCATATGTAAATGGATTTAACTAAGCAAAATCTAAGGGCCCATTTTAAACTATCCATCATCTTGATATAACACTCTCTGACTTACAATATCGCAGTTGCTTCTGCTGCATCAGGATAGCAATGCAGCGACAATGCGCCTCGTCACACCTCATTTTAAAACCAACATGCCCCTGCGCACACAGATGTGCATAAGTACAGTTCCTATTAACACAGTTGTTAGCAAGTGTAAATATAACCATGTTCACCATCTTAGCTTAACATGTTACTATGCTAACAATTACCAATTAGCACCAAACACAAAGTACAGCTGAGGCTTATCAATCTCTAAACGTCGTGAATGTCTGAAACCCAAAAACATGTTTGAAGAGTCCGATGCATTCGAAATGAACTTGGACTGACACCCAGAAATCGAGATATGAAACTTCCATAACCAGCACACACAATGATTATCAGGTTTCCTCATGGTTTAACTCAAAAGGTTACCACAAGGTCAAGTGGAGGAATATCTGCAATGTTGGTAAGTAAGTCTTTACTTTTTATGAGATACTTAACTTTGTATTCCACTCAGGGTTTGATCATGATTTCCTGACAACAGACTTTTCCTGACACTTCAACTTCTCTTTTGTTGACTGTGGCTGTTTGCTTTAAAAAAAAAAAAAAAGCATTAGCTTAGGGTTTCTTCCAATTGTCTCCCTACAGTTTAGGGTTCTTAGTTTAATGGGAAAAGCACAGCCTCCACTAAAACAGTTTGTGTTCTTTGATAAAAATGTTCGGTTTTCAACATAGCTGTTTTCATTAAGGTAAAGAAAAGAAAAAAAAAAAAAAACACCCAGATCTCTGTGGTCAAACATATTTTACTCTTCATATGCAAAAGCTTTAGATTTCACCTCTCTCGATCGCCTCGTTTTAAACTGTAGTTATAGGGTAAGCCCAGATGCTCTGTGGGTTGTTGTAACAGCATCTGCTCGTCTGTAAGAGATTCACTGAACCTGTGCATGATTTTAACATAACGTGGTCATTTTAATAGAAAACTGATTTAAATATCACTATGCAGATCTAAATTTTTTAAGAATGAGACAAAAATGCTCACTTTTGCCACACACACACACCGAAAACACACCAAACTTACAATGTGATTCATTAACACTTTTTTTTTTTTTTTTAATTCACACATCATTTTGATTGTTTTGTTTGTTCATGTCTACAAGCTTCTGCTTTTTCGACAGTATCTGCCAGAATTTATGATATCATTAGGCTCGGGGAGTGTTTATATGTAGATGGGGAACATTTATTTTCTTCCTTTGTTCTAGCCAAGAGCAATCTGCGCTGGATATTTGCAGGTTTGCCAACGCCGACATGTGTGCATTGTGGCGATAACAATGGCCTGATCTAGTCTCCTACTTCAACAGGCATGTACTATATCTGCTACATTGTTTGAGACTATCAACGGCGGCAGCTCTCCCTTTTAATTGGGACTGAAGTAATGAGCAGTCAGCAAAGTTTCGGAGACACATCTGACAGTCAGTATTCATTATCAAACTGAAGCTTGCAGCACCATTTAGCTCTTCCACAGCTGATGGACCAAACACTGGCACATTATTCGCAGCATGACAAAGAATGGAGGGACTCTGTCACGACTGTTTAGGATATCCATTATCTTTTAGCCCCAAGATGACGCACAGAGTAACTGAGTCACTGAGCTGGTGCAGTGCATTCAGCTGACTTTGATGTCTGCCTTAAACTATGCAACTTCTTCACAAAATCAAGGACTTGCAGCTTCGCTTGTTTGACACGTATTTGGCATTTGTGACAGGCACAATACAGCTGTTTTTGTCCAAATTCAATAGACCTAGTTTCCAAGGGATTACCACGCCGCAGAACAATGTGTAATAATTAAATATGAATTTCCATATTCATGCTGTAAAAGGAGGCTGATGTGATAGATTAGATGCCTCACACCTGGTGGCCTGTATTCTCATTTACAATGATTAACAGCTGCCGCGCGGCGCAGGAAAACCGACACTTGACTTGCAGATGAGCAGTTTGACAGTGTTTGTTCTCTTATCTTGCCCGGAGAGGCGACGCAGTCCTCGGCCGGCAAACAAAAAGACAAATTATGGATCGGCTGGTCGTTGGGATAGCAAAACCGCTCTAAAATTTTAATAAAGTGCTATTCTTAGGGGGCTTTTGCTGACGCTGACGCTTTTTACAACGACCGGACATGACTTAACACTTACCCCTGCCCCTCCATAGTACAGTGATGTCTCTTTGGGTCAGCGCAGGCAGCAATGTGAGTCCTCTAGGGGATGAGGTCATGAACTCGTCCTCTGTTTTATTCCATCGCTGCACTGGTGTGAAGGTAAGGCTTTATGTTGCGCTGTAACACCACTTTTAAAAGGCCAGTGACTGACAAAATGGGTCTCTTTTACCAGACGTGGCTTACCTACAAATGTCTATATGTGACATTCACCCCGCCCCCCCTGCACTGGGAAGACTAAGCTGTAAGCACTGCCAGCCTTCGTTTCCAGTGGGAAGCTGCCAGCCACTGTGCCAACCGGGGGGCTCCTCTGATGCAGGAAACTAAGCAATCTAACTACAAGAGGCGCCCAGGAGTGTCACATCTGCTAATTACAGCAATGGCATCTACTAAAACGGGTAACACATGAAAGATGACGTTGAAAGCCACAGACACACACGCACACACCTCGTCCAATCTCCCTGTTAATCAAGGCATAATCAGTAATCAAGCCAGTGAAAGTGTTTCCTGTCTTCAGGTGGTACGCTCTTTTCTGTAATTTAACAGACCAATTTGTTGAACATGGAGGAAGCTCACAATGATTAAGTTCTCTCTATGTATATGTAACTTAGGACAGACACTATACATTTTTTATATATACATACACACACACACACATTACAAGTTAGATGGCTAACTTTCAATAAAGGCATTACAGCACACAAAGTGCATGCTGTAAAAAACACATCTTAAATTTACCAACAGTTTATCAGTGAAAAACAGACCAACAACGTGTCAGTTACATTTAATAAACCGTCATTTACTCATTATTTGGAGTTGCTACGTCTCCATTTTAATTGATTGCTGCTCTAATGTCATGCTGTCTCAGACAATGTTTGTTACCATGGTGATGCAATGAAAAGGGTTAATGTTCCCTACTTGACTCAAACTAACCTGATTTGCACGTCAGTAGAAAAGGATGCATTGTGCCCTTTTTTTTTTAAATGAAGATATATAAAAAAAGAAATTCTCATTTGGTGGATGCTGTGGTTTAATGAATGACAATTTGGTAGACAAAATACTACCAGCTGCAAACCGGATAGCTCTGCATGCTGCGTTGTTTCTAAGTGTTCTATAATTTTGTAATAGTCGTGTAATTTAGAACAGCACATATTTAAAATGTAATTTTACAAAGCTCTAAAAATGATAATACATGATAAGTGATGTCACAATACCTAAGTCAAACAAATAAATATAAATTTGCGGCATCAGAATCTCTTTAGTAAACATTTAAGACATTATTTGTAGCTGTAAGCAAATAAAAGGGTTTATTAATGTATTGGTCAACAGCTGCACCTCCATCTGTGGGGAGGAACATGAGTGAAGGCTGGTGCATAAAACAGATATTAAACAATATAAATCACAGTAGTAATAGTACATTATGTCTTCACATAATTCGGTATTGTTGTTGACAGATACTGTAACAAGCATTTAAAAATGTTCATGTAACTGCATTCAATGATATGATAGTGTTTTAGAAACTATTAAATGCTTGTATACTGCTTATAATCTTTAAATAGGAGTACTTAACATGTAAGCCTCTGTCTCTGACTGATAGAAGCTCAAGTAGTATAAAATAAATTTGAAACATTTTTGTTTAAAGCCATTTCTCACGTGTAGTGGATTTTCACAAAAACTACTTACTAGGCTTTGTGTTTTCCCCTCCTGATCCAGTCCTTTCCTCTGGAGAGTTTCCCCACACTTAGCTGAATTTTGATGCACTTGTTTATCCATGCCGCTTTAGCTGCAGCAAGGACACACTGACCCAGTCAGGTCATTTGGTGAGCATTACAGTTGTTAGCATGTAACCAGCATCTGTGGCTATGCATCAGTAGGTGGGTCACAACAACACACACAAACAGACTTGTCATGTATGAGAACATTCATGTCGACGGTGACTGTATAGATCTGTCTTCCTTTTTGGTGAACCAAGCAAGAGATTGTATATAAAGATAACACAACAGGTCCCCAAAGCCCCAACATCTCTATCGCCCCCTGGTGGCTGGTTGCAGTATAGGCTATCTTGCTAACTAAGATATCAGAAAGTCCAGCTTTAGCTATGTGGAAAAAAGTAGGGCATTGGTAGCTAGCTTTTACTAATTATCTGTGCTCGTGACTGGGTCAGGGGGATGGCATGGTGTGTGGGCAGGGCCTCCCTACCAAGGATCCATCCCCTGATCAATACTGCACAGGCTCCAAATGATGCACAAAATGCCAGCGCCTCCAGAATATGGAGTGTGACATGTGTCGTCCATCTGTATGTACACTCTATGGATCCGAGCATCTGTGAAACCTGTTGTATTTAGACATTTTGTAGCCTAAATATGGACCTGCGCTTTATCGTTGTTAATTGTACAGCTGTTAAATATGCGTATTCTCACCATTGTTAACCAGTTTGCATCTGGGATAAATGCATGGGGATAAAATCTCTCATCTTAAAGTGAACCACTGTGCAGAAAAAAAAAAAAAAAAAGTGATTCTTGACTTGAAGGTTGGTGTGCTGGTGATTTCTCTGAGCTCCTAATGATGTCTGGGGTTGCTGACAAACTATAGAAAGAGACTGCAGTGTGTGTGTGACTTTCTGTTGACAGAGGGGGGACAAAAGCGGTCAGAGCCAACAACAAACCTGACATTTACTTGGACATTTAAGCCTTTTGTTTTGATCGATCAAAACTGCAGTGAGATACAAAACCAAGTGACTCTCTGCAGTTCTTAATTAACTTGATAACTTGCGGAGACCAATCATGTTTTGCTCATATTAAAATCAGGTATTAGTATTATTATTATTTCATGCATCACAGCACTAAAAGATGTTATTCCAACAGTTTTCTGGACTGCATTTCTCTGCAATTTTGCAGTATAGTATACTGCAAAGGGCACATAACTATATCATATTAATTCTGATTGGATCAAAAGGATGTAGCAGAAGACATTGTTGACTCATTCTATAAATTCTGCAGATATTTTTCTTCATTCGTAGGTTTAAAACTTTCTGTGTTAATCCATAAGAGGCAGCGGCATTATCCATTACCGTTACATGAGAATCTTTCAGGCTTAGTTGCACAACTCTTGACAGTGACTGGGAAAACATTGATATGATTCATGATACTCCCTAATCCCACATCCATCATCCATCGAGTAAAATACGAAAGCGACATAAATGCACCCTCACTCCCATGGATCATTTGTCAACAGTTTGTCATCCACATAATTCAGGCTTCAGGTAGAAGTTTGGGAGACAGAACCCTGCAGAGATTTCTGAGGATGAGCGCAACTAAAGGGAAAGCTGTCAGCAATATCATTACACATAAATGTGTAAATATATTATATATATTTGCCCAAATATAATTGAGGCGGTGCATTCAAGTCTCAGTGTTGTTTATTCAAGGACAGTG
Source organism: Scortum barcoo (assembly GCA_023238725.1). Lineage (NCBI taxonomy): Eukaryota > Metazoa > Chordata > Actinopteri > Centrarchiformes > Terapontidae > Scortum > Scortum barcoo. Next base: position 5,586,030 of record CM041536.1, on the reverse strand, counting down.
AGTAGACTATAGTAAATGAGATTCTCAAGGGTAGCAAATCAGCTACGATCAGAATTGATAACTACAGAATGTCATATTTTTTGCAATATACTCGTTATTTGGCATGCTGTACACACTGCGAGCGTCAATTGTCGTTTCTCCTAAACAAATACATCTTCCCGAAGTGCCAGAGTTGGCTGCCTCGACAGTGGCCTGTTATATTTTATTGAAGCAGTCCAAAGGCATCCGGAGGAAAAACAAAATCTTGTCATCAGAGGGGAGATTCCAGCAATCTGACTTGCCATTCGAGGAGACAGGGAGATGTCTGCAGCGTGTGAGACGTCAGGTGGAGTCTCGCTTCTGTTTGCACCAACAGCTCATGTCAAGGTGAAGTCTGACTGCTCTCTGAACCCCTCTTTGAACTTCCCTGACAGCTTGTGTGATATGAAATGCTCCCTTCCACCCCGTCGCAGAACTTTTGCCATGCTTCACAAAGCGGCCAGCTTCTGATGGAGACCTTGTTCCTCTCTCCGGTCTGTGACAGAGAGATGGTGTGGATCTGCTGGTTAGATGCCTCAGGTATGGCTGGCTTTGCTCTCCGGATTCTGCCAGTTCAGTATCAAGCAGCCAGGAATCACACCGGGCACTGATGCAGTTCCTGTTATTGAGGGATTCAGTGGGTTTCAAACCACCATTAATTATCTAAATTAAAAGAACACAAATATTTTCTATACTATGTTTGCATGCGGACATCATAGAGACAAAATCCCAAATACTCTGTGGTGGCTTATATCAAGTCTATTTGTAACCAAAATCCCACTTTAAATTGAAAGTTAGCTTTGGGTTGTCTTTTCCCTTACCATATGAAGAATTCTAAAGATACAGCAATCACCATTTTTTCTATAAAGATTAAAATACTACTATGGAAAAAAAGTGCCACTTATGCCACAAACAGCAAACCCGCCCTTTTTTGCCCACAATATTAATATTTTGATTCAGTCTCGTCACTCTCACCCACATTGTTTCCAACAGAAAAAGCATGAATATGCCCACCTCTCCAGCACCAAACAGCAAGACGCATAATGTTAGCAACTAGCTAGTAAACATCACAACATTTAGATGTTAGAGACACATAGATTGATAGGTTATTTTTCATTATAAAAAGGTGAAAACGTGTTGAAAAGAAATTACTGCAGCTTAGTTGCATCAAATTTGTGTTGAAGGACCACTGATTTTGAAATGTAACCCTCAAAAGGCTGAAAACTTGAGTACCCTCTTGGTGCCCCCATGATAAAAAAAAAAATGCCCCTATGGTGACAAAGTGGCCTTCAAGTGGAGAAAAAACACAATCCAGCGGACTAATGTGTGCCCTCCTAGTACAGAAAACGCAATATGATGCTATGTATCGCACTGCATACTGGTGGTGCAATTTTTAGAAAATGTTTTCCCACCCCTGCCACCCAAAACAGCCACTGCATCTCACTAGTTTCTGTCCATCTCGCTCCATCAGACAGCAGCGAGCTCAGCCTCTCTGCGTGGAGCCAACTGTAGGCTTGGCTCAAGCAGAGAGGGACACACTCCATCAAGCACTGCAGCTTCTCTCCACTCCCCCTATGCTTCCACTCCTCTCCTGCTAATGATTAACATCATAAATCACACTACACTGTTTTCTCCCGCTGCCAGCAGTGAGGAAAGTAGCTCCTCCGTGACCCTCCACACTCAGCAGTAATGTGGGGGGGTACTCGTGTATTTAGAATTCTGTTTTGGGGTTTCTCTCTGTCAGTACGGGGCTTGAATATATTTTTTGGAAGTACTAGAATTCATGCATTTCCAATTCTCCAGTCCAGTGCCACCGAGATCCAACAATGTTAGATTGGCTCCTGACCACCTGCCCAAGTAAACATAATCTCACCAGAATTTGCCCATCACATTGACGCGCAGCTTTATTATCAACTAGAGGAGTAGAACGAGGGCTATGTCTGGACAGGTTGAGGGCTAATTTGCAGTTCAAATGAAATCTCATTTCATAATATACTGCCACATCCCTTGTACCATCCTCAAATTCCCTGATGGGCCCAATTGTTGCTAAACCAATATTTCAAGGTGGAGTAAGGTTTCAGTTGATCAGAAATGGAATATACTGCGATATTAATAACTATGCTTTCTTTAGTGTATAATGGCCTGAAACTGAAAATCACTGTTTTCTGGTCACTTTTCCCCGGAGTTGCCATGTTGCCCTGCCATTTTTCTAGAATGGCCTAAAGCAAACAAACTGGCTCCCGAGATGGTCTTTCCAAATCACATCCATGACATTTACAGCTCTTATGTAGCGCAGGCTTATGGAAAAAAAAAAAAAAAAAAAACATTTGTCAGATCCATAGAAACGAGACAGCGAACTGGTTTGTAATTAACAATTTAAAACTCACTCGTCACTCTTGCTGATTAATGGGGCACAGCGGGCGAATGTGCTGCTCCACCAGAAACATCTCTCAATGCACAGTAGGGCGCAGATTCTAGAGATTTATTTTTATTTTGTTTTTATAACATCTTAGTTCTTATAGTAAATTATTTATTTTTTATAAATAAAAAAACAATCATGCATGAATACACTTGGAAAGGAGGTGATGAGGGCAGGGGTATACAGTTGGTTAAAATGTGCAGCCTCATCACTTCATAGTTTGAAATCTCACCAGTAGATGTCACTAAATCTTCCACATACTGCTATTCTAAATACAATTTTCATATTACTTTTTTAACCATGTTCTCACTTTAAATTTAAACTTATTTTAAAAAAGGGACACTACGTCACATGTCTGTAACACTGGTTTAGTTTTTGTGGCTTCATTGTTTGAAACATTCACAAATAAATGGAGTGGACAGCAATAGAAAAAAGCCACACAATACTTAAATCAGTCTATAAGCATATTAATTTGTAAATGTATAATTTCAAGAAAGTTGCAACCATTATCTAGTTCACAACATAACTTTTTACACTGCAATAACATGAAAGACTGAGTCTCTGTTCTAACCATCAGGCTAAAGCTGGTCTCTGCATTTCAACATATTTCTGTTCTGTGGTCTTCAGTAGATGTGGCTTAGTCCTGTCTGGCAAATGCAATAAAAAGAAAAGGCAGAGCATTACCCTCATGACCTCATTCATCCGACGCTAGTCTATACCATTTCACTGACATTTATGTTTATCATGGTCACAAGACACTTACTTTAAATAGCACCTCTATATTTCAACACCCTCACACTCATGAGATTTCCTATTGAAGATGCCTGGCAGCAGCTGTCAGCCTGAAGGTAGGACCATGACACTGTGGATACAAATCAGGACCTTATCGTCCTGATGTCCCGTTGCTTCACTCTTCTCTCATCCAAGATAAGTCAGCTGCTTGCTGTTCACACTTACACTGTGTGTAATATCTAAATAGTTTTACACATTCATGTTTGGGTGCTTCCCAGTGGCCCGAGGCCGCTGAGCATTAAGGGTTGAAGTGGCTTCTTCAAACTCACAGTTGTAACTGTTGAGGGCAGGAAAACCATCATTAGTAACTTTTTCGCAACAACCTAATTTAATTTGGTCTGATGATTCAAACAAGTGGTGTTCTGGTTACGACACTATTAATATCCGTGTGGGACGGGTCCATGTGGTGTAATGAAACATGATGGTCCTGTTTGTTTCCATGTTCTCCATGGTGCATCTGACCTACTATTTAATGGCTTATGTGCACTCCAAAAGCAACACTTGGGATAAAGACTGACTTGACCACTTTGGAGGCTTGTATTGCAAATAATGCAATGAAAAAACTTCCCACATTTGTGTTAATGTGGTCGTTCATCAACTGTATTCACATTACCGCTAGTAGATAGCAGCATATGCACCAACCATGTGTGAATGTGTGACACCTCAGTCACCTATCAACTCTAATTTGTCATAATTTTCCCTCAGGTTCCCGTCCTTTTCTTCTTATCCTTACATGTTCATGAATTCGAGCCATCATTTATATAGATAGAGCAAATTTTCGGTCAAAATTTAAACACTTTCAGCTCTTTCAGTCACATTTTGTCTGAAATTATACTGCCTGGGACTAAGCAACTGTTGCATTGTCTTTTGATGTTTAACATCACCTTTAAAACAATCTGAACACACCTTTAAAATGACTGAGAAGCCCCAATGAAACCTTTCCTTTTAGTGTAGGACTAGCATAACACATACTTTAAACGTCCACGAACTTTTGTTAGGCTGAAAGAAAACTAGAAACAAGCATGATATGAAATATTTCTCCAGCACCCTTTCAGGTTTGGTATCACAAGCCGCAGCACATCAACAACCCAGCACTTTGGGAAAAGTGTTGGCAATGGACGGCTCAGACACGAACAGCAGGAAATATTAAAGGGTAACGGCAACCCGAACCTCCGCTGTTATGACTTTCCGAGCCCTCAGTTTTAATTATTGATATAAACATCCACTTTGACACTTTCTGTCAGTGATGACAACCCAACCGCTTGCTCGACACATGAAAGAGTAATGATGCACTCGTAGCCTTGCTATCGGCGGGGCTCAGGGGATTAGCCAGAATTTGCTGTCCAAGCGGTAATGCACATGGTTTTCTTTCTCCTTCTCCCTCGCCCTCTCTGATAAGGCACATTTTACACAAGGTGGGAAACTTGAAAGACAGGAGGTTGGGAGATCAAAGTGACCCACGTCGCTGATCCTCAAGGGAAGAAGCTGAGGGCACATTTAAATGCCGGCGCCATTCATAAAAGTCATGCTGGAAACCCAACAATGATAAGCCTCTGAGAAACGTACATATTTAAAGTCAGCAAACAACAGTCTCAAGGAAATTACAAATGAAAAGTATAGTATTTTAAATAAACCAAGCACAAACTCAACCATTTTATTAGATTATTTAGTTTAAGAGGCAGTATTTCAGCTTGCTAACACAGACCTAGATTATGCAGGGGCTGATTAAGCCAAGACCAGGTAACAGACATTTTCTGAAAAACACTGAAAGTAGCTCCTCTCTGCCTGTGTCACTGCTGCTCACACAGAAACTCAGGACACTGCCAATCACACTGACCCTGATCTGACCTGATTCAATCTCTTGCAATACATAGAAAATTATCACCACTGTCTTATGCAATGTTCAGATAGAGAGTAGTCAGATTTTAACTTTTTTTTTTTTTTTTTTGGACATCCAATTCCAGCTAATTAATTTTTTTCCAAAGTCTGAAATGTAATATAATACAACTGGACAAGATTTAAACATGATTGAAATATTATTCAACTCGCGTCCCTGAAAATGTAATCTGAACATGCTAACTGGATTCCAAGCACATCTCAGAATCTGGGATGATGGGATAGGTCTGCTCCCAAAAAACCCAGTACACAAGCAGCCAGAGGATACAGAAACAGTGCCTATAATTTTCTCAGACAGACATGGTTTATCTTCTTTGGTGGAGCAGCAGGTTGTAATAGAGGGTTTCGTGTGGTTGAACACAGAACTCAAAAAGAGTTCTACACTCATTGGAAGTTCAAAACTTGGGCTCAAAGTGTGACTGTGTGATTTGATGGAGCTGCACAATGAATCATACCAAAAACACAATCTCAATTCATACCTGAGTTCGATCTCATTTCTGAATTACAACAATTTGGCCACAGTTTCATGATGGACATCGGCTACATCAAAACGAGCACGCCTGCTTTCTCCCTCAACAAACATCAATGCGGCATCACACCACCACGTTAAAAAAACCATCAGTGAGGAAAGTAGGTCCGTGTGACAGTGAGTGAGGCACCCGAAAAGTTGTATACGGACAAATAAAAGCAAATCCATTAGAGAGCCCTGCTGATGGTGGTAAGATTGAAATGAGGAATATAACCAAACCGCGCAATGCCCATATCATCATGCTATACCAAAAAAGGTTCAGATTAATCAGTGTTTTTTGCACATTTGGCTAGATGCATTTATAATTTTTTGCTTCCTTTTTTAAAGGTGGAATTTAGCTAATTAGTATGATGTTAAATCTTTAACGCCAAGTTTATCATATTTGATACAAGAGTTTTTGAGACCGCTACATCAGTGTGATATTTTTTTAGTAAAAAAAAAGTAAGTAAGTAAAGTAAAAATCAGATATGCAAATTGATATTTTATTTATTTATTTATTTATTTAGTCAGACATTTCAATGGTGGGTCAGGCTTTACAGGGTTAAAATCAATAATAAAAGCAATAATTGAATTTTTATCAATAATTTTGATCAAATTCAAAAATTCAAATTCAAATTTATTTATTTAGAGCCCAAAATCACAAACATTGTTTGCCTCGGAGGGCTTTACAATCTGCACAGTTGTGACACCCTCTGTCCTTAGACCCTCGAACCGAGGTCAGGAAAAACTTCAAAAAAACCCTTTATGGGAAAAAGAAGAAACCTGAGGAAGAGCCACAGATGAGGGATCCCTCTCCCTGGGACGGACAGATGTGCAATAGATGCCACATGTACAGAGAACATCATCAATCATATTATGGAATTATACATGAGTCGTAATAAGCTGTAGCTATACTGAGTTCATTGGTTTAGTCCATGTGTGAAGGTATCACAGGTAATGGAAATGAGTCTGTGAGTCCAGGTGCATCTCTAGATGTCCTCATATGGAGCTCTGGGCCACTCGACCTTCTCTCCACAACACAGACACAGATCATGTCCCCACCAGGCCAGTGAACCTCAGACAGATGGACCACAACCAGAATCAGTGAGGAACCTGCAAGACTGGAGAGAACAAAGAGGACCGGGGCTCCGGCAGTAACATGCACTTTACAGGACATAAGAGTATTCACATTAACCGCTTTGGACACTTTAGCCAATTTAACTACTTTAACCAGTTTAGCCACTTTAACCAGTTTCTAAAAGGTGACTCCAGTTTGCACTACTACCATAATATGAGTAAAGGAAGCAGAGGAAGAGGGAGAGGTGCCCGATGCATCATGGGAGCCCCCCGGCAGTCTAAACCTATAGCAGCATAACTAAGGGCGAGCCTGTGCCCACCCTAACTATAAGCTTTATCAAAAAGGAAGGTTTTAAGTCTATTCTTAAACACTGACACTGTGTCTGCCTCTCGGACCCAGACTGGGAGCTGGTTCCAGAGAACAGGGGCCTGATAGCTGAAGGCTCTGCCCCCTAGACTACTTCTGGAAACCCTGGGAACTACAAGTAAGCCTGCGTTTTGGGAGCGCAGCGCTCTAGTCGGTTGATAAGGAGTTATCAATTCATTAAGATATGATGGTGCCAGACCATGCAGAGCCTTATATGTGAGGAGAAGGATTTTAAAATCCACTCTAAATTTTACAGGGAGCCAATGCAGAGAAGCCAATACTGGAGTAATATGGTCTCTTTTCCTGGTTTTAGTCAGCACCCGAGCAGCGGCATTCTGGACCAGCTGTAGAGTCTTTAACGACTTGTTTGGGCAGCCTGATAAAAGTGAATTACAATAATCCAGCCTGGAAGAGACAAATGCATGGACTAATTTTTCAGCATCGCTTTGGGACAAAAAGTGCCGAATTTTTGCGATGTTGCGCAGGTGGTAAAAAGGCAGACCTTGAAATATGCTTAATATGGGTGTCGAAAGGACATATCCTGATCAAATAAAACCCCGAGGTTCCTTACAGTGGTGCCGGAGGCCCAGTTAATGCCATCCAACAAGGCTATCTTAGGAGAAAGCGTGTTCCTCAGGTGTTTCGGACCTAATAGGATCACTTCAGTTTTATCTGAGTTCAACAACAGCAGGAAATTTCTGGTCATCCAAGCCTTTATATCTTTAAGGCAGGCATGGAGTTTCAGGAGCTGATCAGTTTTGTCTGGCTCCATTGATAAATATAATTGGGTGTCATCAGCATAACAATGGAAATCTATGGAGTGCCTCCTGATGATATTGCCAAGGGGCAGCATATACAAAATAAACAGAATTGGACCTAGCACTGAACCTTGTGGAACTCCATGACAGACTTTAGTATGCACAGAGGATTCATTATTAATATGGACAAACTGAGACCGATCTGATAAGTATGATCTGAACCAGTTTAATGCAGACCCTTTAATACCAAGCAGTTTTTCCATTCTCAGCAACAGGATGTGATGGTCAACTGTATCAAAGGCAGCACTGAAGGTCTAACAGGACAAGTACAGACAGAAGCCCTCTATCTGATGCTGTCAACAGGTCATTGGTGACTTTCACAAGTGCTGTTTCTGTGCTATGGTGAGCTCTAAATCCTGACTGAAAAACTTCAAAAAGACTATTACTGTGGAGATAATTACATAACTGGCTGGCAACGGCTTTCTCTAGGAATCTTAGACAAAAAGGGGAGGTTGGATATTGGTCTGTAATTGGCTAACACATCTGCATCAAGTGTAGGTTTTTTGATCAATGGTTTAATTACAGCTACTTTAAAAGACTTGGGTACAAAGCCTGACACCAGAGACAGATTAATAATATGCAGCAGATGAGTAATATGCAGCGGTACAGCCAATAAATGGGAAAACTTCCTTAAGCAGCGTAGTTGGGATCGGGGTCTAGGAGACAAGTTGTTGCTTTCGATGATGAAACTAACGAGGATAATTCGGGAAGGCCAATTGGAATAAAACTGTCTAAGCAATTGTCAGGTTTTAATGTATCTGCTCCTAAATTTCCTGAGTCTGAAGGATCGGAGTCTAACGAGGGCAGATCCTGACAAATTTTGTCCCTAATATTCAAAATCTTGTCATTAAAGAAGCTCATGAAATCATTACTACTTAAACTTAAGGGAATGCAGGGTTCAATAGAGCTATGGCTCTGTGTCAGCCTGGCTACAGTGCTGAAAAGAAACCTAGGGCAGTTCTTATTTTCCTCTATTAATTCTGAATAGTAGGCTGCTCTGGCATTACACAGGGCTTTCCTATATGTTTTGAGACTCTTCTTTATGTTTTGAGACTCTTTTGAGACTTTCCAGGCTAGGCGAGAGTCCTCCTCTTTGGTGGAGCGCCATATCCTTTCCAATTGTCGCGTTGTTTTTGTTTTAACTTGCGAGTTGCAGAGTTAAACCATGGTGCCAATCTCTTCTTGTTTTATAATCTTTCTTTTTAGGGGCGCAACAGAGTCCAGAGTGCCTCTGAGTGAGTCCATGGTGTTACTAACAAGTTGGTCAATTTGGGGAGGAGCTCAAAAAATCATGAGAGTCGTCAGAGATACTAGGAAATCTTAACTGACTTTAATGCTGTCGGAATTGCTTCCTTAAATTTAGTCCTAGTACAATCGGGTAACCATCTAGTGAACACTAATTTTTCTAGAGGTGCATAGTCCTGTAATAGGAATTCAAATGATACTAAGTAGTGGTCTGATAACACAGGATTTTGGGGGGAGACTATTAAGTGCTCAATATCAATACCATAGGTGAGGACCAAATCAAGGGTGTGATTGTGACAGTGAGTTGGAGAATTTACTCTCTGAGAAAACCCAATGGAGTCCAATAATGAGATGAATGCTGTGCTAAGACTGTCACTATCCATGTCCACATGAATATTAAAATCACCTACAATAATTACCTTGTCATTTTCAAGGACTAAATTTGACAAGAACTCTGAAAATTCAGATAAGAATTCAGAGTATGGGCCTGGGGGGCGGTACACTACAGCAACTAGTATTGGCTTTGTGCTCTTCCAGGCTGGAGATGAAAGAGTAATAGTAAGGCTTTCAAATGAGCTGTAGCCCTCTTTAGGCCGAGAATTTATTAATAGGGCTGAATTAAAAATGGCTGCAACTCCACCTCCTCGTCCAGTGTCTCGAGGAACATGAACGTTAGAATGACTCGGTGGAGTGGATTCATTTAGGCTAACATAATTCTTCCTGACCTAGCCAGGTCTCAGTAAGGCAGAACAGGTCTATATCAGAGTCTGATATCAAATCATTTATCAGAACAGCCTTAGAGGCCAGAGATCTGATGTTTAAGAGGCCACACTTAATTTTCTTATTATGCTGTTGCTGAGTTGCTACAGCAGGTTGTGTTAATTTTTATTAGATTTTTATGAATAACTCCCCTTTTTGGTTTTAAGAGTTTAAATGGTCGCTGGGCAGACACAGTTTCTATTCTATATTGGGTGTGCAGCTGCTCTAATGGAGGCGCAGAGAAGCGTGTAAGACTGCAGCTCTGCTTACTGGTCCAACTCTGGTATGTCATGAATTAGGACTAATAAAACTTTCTATATTTCTAGACAGGAGAGCGGCTCCAGCCAAAGTGGGATGGATACCATCTCTCCTAATCAGGCCAGATCTCCCCCAAAAAGGCTGCCAATTATTAATAAAGCCCACGCCGTTTGCCGGACACCACCTCGTTAACCACCGGTGGAATGACGTCATGCGGCTGTACATGTCGTCACTGGTCAGATTAGGAAGGGGTCCAGAGAAAACTACGGAGTCCGACATCGTTTTTGCAAACTTACACACCGACTCCACATTAATTCTGGTGACTTCCGATTAGGCGTAATCGGGCATCATTAATGCCGACATGAATTACAATTTTACCATATTTACGTTTAATCCTTTGCCAGCAGTTTAAATTTGACTCGATGTCGCCCCCTCTGGCCCCAGGGATGCATTTGACTATGTTCCCCGGTGCTGCTAACTTCACGTGTCGGACTGTGGAGCTGCCAATAACCAGAGAGTTGGTTTGTCAGCGGGTGTGTCGCTGAGGGGGGAGAATTTATTAGACACGCAAAGTGCTTGGTGGTGAACCTTGGTGGACTTTTTTGAGCTCTGCCTCCTTGAACAGAACAGTTACCCAGCCGCCCGGCTGCTCGGGGTCTGCCGGGAGTGCTAGCTGATGCTAACCCTGCTGCACTTGGTCGGCTTTCGCATTTTGGCTACTACTGAGGGGACTGGCTAACTACGCTACAGCATAACTGCTAACATTGGTGCAGAGCCGCTTCTCTAACTCTGTCAGCCTCGCCTCCAAAACTACATATAAACTACATTTATTACAGGTACCTTTTCCGCTAAAGGAGGCAGAGGAGTAGCAGCTAAACATCTGACACACCGAGCAAGAGAGAGGAGAGGAGGAGGGAGAAGCCATTGCTAATAAGAGATAGCAAAGGAGCTAACCACGGAACCAAATTAATTAAAGAGTTTTACGGCAAAAGTTAAGCTTTTGGACAGCTAAAAAGTCGCTAGCGGTGGTTAGTCACAGATCAATAACAATGATATAGTAGTTGATGATGAATGACAAACTGATTCGATTGTGTTCTTTTTAGTCACTTTCTTGACAATGCAATGAAAGCTCTGCAAGTTGACCATGCTGTAAGTCTAAGCAAAAAGCTTGTGGGATGCCTCAGTTACAATGAGTCAGAAGATGGCACTTGCTAAGGCCCAAAAGGAGCTGAAGCCACTTGAACACTGAGCATCCAGCGAGATGGGGATCAAAACAAGTCAATGGTCCAGAGGGTGCTTGAACAGCTACATTTTACATTTTACATATTCTTCCCTCTGATGACAAGGTCAGACGCTCGATTTCCACATGGCAGGATAATGAAGTCCTTGAGGCGAATCAACGATACACTCAATGCACTGACTGACTTCACTGATGTCCTCTTAGGAGAGCAATATGTGAAGCCAGCTCTCCAGCTCTTTGAAACATCAGCTGTGGAGGATCTCACACATTCGATTAAGTCAAGAATCTTTGAGTGCCTTCAGGAAAACTACAATTATCCGAACACAATGGAGTTTCTAAACATTGCCACTGGACTTGAGGTTCAGAATGAACTATGTCAGTGAAAACAATAAAAATACTGTCAAGGCATACCTTCCTGTCTCATCATCTGCACAAAAAACATACAGAAAAATACTCTGACTGGCACAGACAAGAGACTGAAGCTGTTGTGCCGGTCCTCTGTCAGGCACCATCATATTTCCTGTTTCCTTTTCTTCTGTATCTGGAAAATGAGTGCGATAAACATTTATACTGAAGAAAAAGAAAGTGAGAGAGAACCGTGATGTCAATCCCTAAGCAAGACAGTCGTTATTCTCATATCATCCTGAATTGTCTAATTTTAACGCAGATGCTGCATAAAATTATATCCGTTATTTTGGTCAGCTTGGTTTACTTTCTTGTGTTTGTTTAATCAAGTTAGCTCATCAGATCTGCTGAGCTTAAGCTGCGGTTCGATCAATCTGTATGTGAAATCGCCTTTTACAGCTCCCAATTACCTTCATACTATAAAGCTCAAATTAATTTCAAGGCTAGCTGAATAACTAAACCTGATGTCTTCAGTTTTTGGTGCCCATCGTGACCGAAGCCACGTTCTCTTCTCTTCTCAAAAATAGTCCATGTTCCCCCCATAACTCTGATATTCGTAAACAAACTTCATTAATAGTGACTCTGTAACTAATAACTAAGGGAGATTTCTAAAGATGTAGCACCGACTTGCCAGATTGCATTTAATAATTTGTCAAAGGCAGGGGTACAAAGCAAGAGCAGCCAAAGTGTGCTAAAAGATACAAGCCGTCTCGCTAGAGATGGTCATGTAGGGGGCTGCTAACAAGAAAGAAGCAGAGTAGAAAGGAGCAACAAAATAAGAACATTCTCACATTAAGTTACTTAAGACACTTAAGTAACTGGTGAATTTATTTGTTTAACCACCCGTTATCCTCTGACTAAACTGCAGACACATTAAGCAACAGGCAAATACAAGAGAAGGGAGGCAGAAAGCATCGATTTTCTCAAAGTTTGGTGCTACTCCACTGATGATGAGAAGTGTTATCAAAGATCCTTTGCTGTTGAAAGATGGTATTCCTTTGATAAGTACATAATGGAAATATAAAAAGCCTATAGGAAATGAGAAAGGATTAATATGACACTTCTACTTATTAAGTCTACTGCAACTGGAACAAAGACATGGACAGTTTAAAATTCTTACTTATTGAGTATTACCTATTCAGTGATTCATCCTTTGATAATTCCTTTCTCCTGTAAATTACAATGTGGTTGACCAGCCTCAAAGATCAGATTTGAAGTCAAATTATATTTAGCCTGCTTTCAGAACATGGCGTTCCAATGTCTGATGGGACACAAGCCAATTCCCCATTATGGGTGTCGTGAATGTGCATTTGAACATGCCTAAATGGACCTTATCATTCAACTGTTCAGAAAAGTACCATTTCTGAATATGAAGGTAATACTGCTTTATGAAACACCAAGATAAAGTTCAACTCCAACAGTTCATGTGGCAGTGTATAATCTTCTGAAGGACGGCATCAAACTATGTTTTCTGTAATGTCACAGCAGGTTACCTGACAACTAGTTAAATTTTCAACCAGCTATTTTTACAGGCATAAGTTTGGTTGCTGAAGGAAAATGGCCAAGAAGAAAAGCACAAGACATTTCGATAACCCTTTCTATGAGGACCACATTTATAGTGCATAATGAGGTCATTCATGGGGAGTTATAATGCATTCCTAATGTTTTATAACACTTAAACACACACATGCTGCTTTCTGACACACTGGAATTCATTATAAATGCCCCCTACGATCTGTACCTGAGGTCTTACCATTATGACCATTAAAAATGATTATTCCTAATCCAAAACAGGTTGTGTCTGGCCCCTAGTTGAGGTCTAGGTTTGGATGTGGCTTATTTTTAAGAAATATCTTTGGTTCTTGTGTTTTATTGTACCTGGGCATCGGTACTAGACTTTTGGATTTCTGTACCACACACCCAGATATGAAATTCATATTAATCTTCACACTTGACAAGAGGTTTGATGGCCCACAAGCGTATTTCTCAAAACATTTGACTGTTCCTTGAATTCCAACAGCCCTATTCACTACACCAAATAGAAAATAACATCACCTTGACTTGAATAATGTATTTTTCCATCAAAATCACTCACTGAGGCTTTGGCCCAGTTCTTTGTGGATTTAAATTGGGTTTTAATCAACACGCTCACAGATTCAGTGCCCCCATATGACATCTCGGAAATGAAATTCAGACTCATTGACTCACAAAGCAGCAGCATGGGACGGGCCAACTTTCTCCATTAGACAACCGGGCCTGGCCTCAGAAGGAGGTGCTAATCCTTATCCCCAAAGACTCACACTTACAGTAGCAGCAAAATATTCCAGTCCACTTTGGTGTTGTCCCTCTGATGATGACAGGATGTGCCACAAATGGCAGCAACACCCACAAACTGGACTGCATCCATACCTGCTTGTGTCTTGACATTAATGGGACATCCAACATCTGTAGATTGTACATGTTCAGTGGATTTCAGTCCAAAGCAAACTCCCGTGATAAAACTTGCTGACTTGAATAAAACATTTTAATTGAAAATAAGAATAAAGAGCATATGCGTACCAACTACTAGTCGATAGAGATTTCTGTAGAAATTGTAATGATATCACAGTGTGTACAAACTGTGTGGCAAAAGGTTTCTCAGCAAAGTTACTCAAACCGCCGGGGTCAGAGGTATAAAACATGAACAAAAATTATACAGTTGGGTCACAAATTAAAGCAAAAACCTGAATAAATGAATGGAGAAACATGAAATACAGATCCAGTGGCTCTGTTGTGCTGTAGGGAGAATTTCATCTGTGTGGTTTGGGTTTGGGTCCCCTGAGAGGATGGGTCACTGAAAATCAATACAAAGTTGTTGTGAGTGTTCACCTTTATCCCGTAATGAAACATTTTTATACTGATGGGAGTGGTCTCTTCCAGGATGACAATGCCCCCACCCATAAGAGAGGGGTCACTGATAGGTTTGATACCTGACATAACACCTATGGGAGATTTTTTCGGCCGACTTGTTAGACTCCCACCAACATCAAAATCACCAAATGAGGGAATATCTTTTGGAAGAATGGTGTTCATCCCTCCAGGAGAGTTCAGAGCCCTGGAGAATCAATGCCAATCTCACCTATCTGTATGTCGTCTAAATTTAACATAAGGAGTGAGTACACACATTGTTATCTTGTGCATACAGCACACAGATATTTAGTCTGGAACCTAACTTGAATTATCTTTGTCAAAAACCTTTTAAAAATCTGTGTGTCTCCCTTTGTAGTAAGTACTGCACCAGTCACTGAGTGAAGGGAGGCCCTGTGGGAGATCCGGGACTGTTGGATGGACTGTGTCCCTTTAATGGTCCCCCAATGCTGCGGTCTCCCTGGCCTTAATTGCCAGTTCCAATCTTCATCATATTAAAATGAGGATGAGAAAAGTGCACAGTGCACAAGAATTCAATGCTTTCTTTGATTAAATGGAGTTTTGCATTGTTTGGTCCTCGTGTGTCTGATTTGTTCTGTGAGTTAATGTGCTTTACTTGCCACAAATAGCATTTTGAATTTGTACAGCAGCAGATGATATTGTTTAAATAAATAATAATGTTTGTTTTCTAATCCTATTAGTACTGCAGTTGTAATACAATAATACAATAATTGGCAAATCTCCTGCCTTGAGACTGGGTATTCTAAAAAAAAAGAAAAAAAAAAGAAATGAGTAATAATGATATAATTTATGTATAATACTTTGGGAGATTTTTCTACTTAAGCAAATCAGTTCAATCTACAAGCTTGATAATACAAAAAGGGACTTTATGAAAACTGTAATAGATCAGTGTACAGTTCTTTTTAGATGTGGAAATCTGATGCCTATTCAACACTTTGAATAAGGCTTCCATTTTCTTTAGGTAACAAAAAAGCATGATGAAATTAAAAAAAAAAAAAATCACATGGGTGACCTGCAATAAAAATCTGTCTGTCACTCTTTTGATCTGAGTCCAGAAAAATGTGACCCTGATTATTCATCATTCAACCATGCAAAGCTGCTGAGGAAATTACAACTCTATCAATGCATCCATTTGGCAAGCAAGCCCTCTGCGGGGAGTAGAATCTCATTCATCAGGTTTTGCGTTGGAAAAAAGTGCATAGCTGCAAGGTCTAAATATGTGACCACCTATTGGACAGACGTATTTATTCAACTCAGCTTGAAGACAGCAAGACTAACTGAGAACACAAGCAATAATTCATGAGTTTATGTAGTCTGGTTTTACATTTTCAAGAATGAACTTGAACTCTGAAGCTTTTGCATGTGCCTTGATCAGCAAGTTGCAGCCCAGTGATAGTAGCCTGTGAATTCATAGTTTATGCAAAGCAGCTCAAGGCCCTGCGGACGAAGGCGGGCGGTTTCATCTAACATTAGGTTACATGTTACCTCCACCTCACTCATCATTTCATGGAGACTACTTCGCCAGAAATAGAGCAGGCAGCAGCTGCAAATGCAAACTTTCAGAGGCTGAAGCATCTCAGATATAGCTAGTGTAAACCCCAGCACCATTTTGACTGATTTTGCATACAAATACAATGTGGTGGCAGACATTAAGAATAACCATTACAAATAGAAGTCACCGATCTTCTAGCCAATGTTCTGCATGACATTGAAGGTGTGAAGAAACTCTATAGAGTACTTTTAACCACCACTCATTAAAGCATCCTAACTGAGATGTCAGACAACTTTCCACTGGGTAGAAAACAGATGCATGTTTCTTAATTTCCCTTTAATCGCAGTTTGTTGTAAAAACTCGACCCTCAACATCTTTACCTCTACAACCAACCACTTTGCAGTTGACATTTTGTTTTAAGACAATACTCTTTGATTTCCAAAATGATGGAAAAGACCTTTTAATTTTTATTGCTGTGTTCATTTATGGTCAGATGCAGATGTAAATAAAACTAGAGGGTGCTGTAGAGGTTACAGAATGTGGGAAGTTAAAAAGCTCACAATCCACCAACTTGTACAACTGCTGTAATAGATTTAGGCTAAGATAATTACATATGTTTATTACCAACACCACCAAGACCAAGAGCACTTTAAAACCACCACGGTGCTGTTTACAGTGTTTTGCATTTAAACCTCTGCCACCCCTGAGAATTATTCCGGTGGTAATGCAGCTATTTCTGCATGCACAATAAATCTCTAAAAAGGTTTGACTCCAGTTGCAAAGGCCTATTTTATTCACCCCTAACTGCTTTCTGATGCAAAACACAGCTGCCAGGGCTCCCCCAAAGATATTTAAAGGCTTCTGCTCTCAGTCCCGCTCTCACACAGATCACGTCACGTGGAATCAATGGGGCTCTAATAGGACTCTAATAATATATGATTGTATGCCTGAATGGGTTATGGTTTATTGAGGACGGTGCTTTAAATAACAACATGGTCCAAGTCGCTTTATCAATAGAACAGGCTTCCTCGCATGCACCTCACAGACTTACTAGTCATGCTTGAGGGCACTTACATCCTTGTTGGCACCTAGGGTATTCCATTGCACACTTGACATGCACTCCCATCTGAGACCGCCAGTGTCACACTTTGGCCTGAGGGTTAAAGCAGGCCGGGGCAGCAAGGGAGTCAGCCTCTCTGCCTCACCTCCCCGAGGAACGGAGCACATGTGCATTGTGAGTATGAACTGACTGGGTTTGTCACAAGCGACCTTCTCGCTCTCACACTCACACACACACCCCTCCCCCTCCACGCTGTCGTGCACAACCTTTGCATCAGCTCTTCTGTCACCATCTGAAGTACAATTTCAAGTGCATTGTGAAAGCAAAATTTAAAAAGACAGCTGAAGGAAAGCAATAACCACTGAAGATAAATGATAGTTTTGCCTGTCTGCAAAGCATGCTTTCCTTGTGCTCCACTCTTATTAGGCTTATTATGTATTTCTAAATAGATGTGCACAGATTCCCAATTTATACAAAATGTAAGGAAAAGTGGAGATACAGCCTGTGTAATGTGAACATTTCTATATAACCTATGTCCACAGCAAGTGATTAACATGTTGTGAAGGCTCTCAGCTGCCTCTGTACAGTCATGAAATCAGAGCAATAAACGCAAGACTACATCATGACCTGTGCAGGGTCTGTTGGTTTTAAGGTCAGGTGACATGGAAAGGGTTTAGCAAGGGGGGGTTAGAGGTGGCTGACTGCACAGAGCCTGCACAGCTGGTGCCTCAGTGGGCGGCGGACAACACCAGTTTCAGATTCACACGGAATGTGGACACACTCACGGGCAATGTTGGGCTCTTCACACTGTGTTTTTTTTTCCATTTACTCCAATGATGACAATATTAAATAGTTATTATGAGTGGCATGAAGTACAAATGAGTTTATCGGTGTGTATGTATATTGTATGTCCCCATTTGTACTCACAGGATGTGGAGCAGGAACAACAAATGATGAGGAGGAAGGAGGCCATATTTAGCCCACATGTGTTCATCTGCCAACTACAGGAAGTAAAATGTGTACAAATGTACAAACTCAGACCTTCTTGACTTTCCTCAGACAGCTGCGAAGCAAAATGCGTGCCGTTCTACTTTTAGCACTCCATCTCCCGTTGGCAGATATCAAAAGGAAATACTAGCAGACAAAAATAAAATAACCGTTTCATGAAAAGCATCGCCAACGTAGCTTAAACTGAAAAAAATCATGTGCTATTCATGAGAACAGAAGCACTACAGTAAAGTCTACAGTGTAGTACTGTAAGTGCTGAAGTACTTCTTAACATATTGTACACTATACATATGCTAATGAGTTTATAGGGGTAATGGTTTGTACACTAATTTGCTTTGACATTTATTATCCTTTTTTTCACAACATCATTGGGTATTTACAATGCAAGAGCGTCATCTGACAGTATGAAATATGTATGACTACGAGAGTATTTGATAAATGATGATAGGGCACGCAACACCACCGCAGTTATACTTCTTCTTGTACCCCTTTCTGTGCCAAACAACTAAAATGACTCAGCCTTTGATGTAATCTGAAGCAAAGAACATTAATGACATGATTTGCATGAGGTGATTAAGAGCAGAGCCACCTGAGGGGTTTATCTTCTGGTTAAGTAAGACTAGAGTCACACTGAGCATCACTCGGCTCCAAACAGCGAGCGGCAGATACTGAGTAATACAGATGATTCAAGACAAATCTGTCCCCTGTTTACAAAGTGGATCTTGATACGGATTAAGGCACTGGAGGGAAACCGATAGGTTACAAGATGAGGGAAATTAGCAGCAGATGAACAACTAACTTTTCAGTTTGAATTTTAAGATATTTCTTTGATTTACTCCGCATTGAAGATGTTTAAAGATAACGAAGGTGAGATTAACAGGGCACCCACTTCACATAATATTTCAATAACTCAACCATCACCTTTTTTGCCCCATTAATGGCTTCATAAGCAGCACAAGCCTCCTTAAAGACTGCAGAAAGATTAACATGTATGAACAATTCATTCCAAAAAAATCAGAACAATCTAAAGCATTATCGAGGTAGTTAATCAAAGCAGTATTTAGCTGCAGGTTGTGTGTATTAATGCTGAATTGGACACCAGGCTATTTACTCCATAGGACCTGAAACCTCAAACCCAGAAATAAAATAGAGGCTTTCAGTGCATGGAGGCCAAAGATTTAGAAGTGCTTAGATGATGTGAGACATTTGGAATCTGAGTCTTTTAAAGCTGTAAAAACCCATTATATAAAAATGACATTTAGTCATATTTGCTAATGTGTCTATATATCAATCTTGTGTCACGCTTCAGTTTTAAAGATAATACCTTGTGTGTGCTGCTTTCATCTGTGTTTGGTTGTTTGTTTATTTTTCTTTTTTTTTTTTTTTTCATTTTATATTTTTTGTCTTTGTCATATCCTGTGATGGATTGATTCAGTGTTGTTTGTTTTGGTTTTCTGTGTGTTTCTTTTGTAAAATATAACCCTTTCATGGACCGAAATCCTATAGTTTGTTTTCTCCGTCTGAATTCCTCCAGGCATTGCAGAGAAAGCTGTTAAATTGAATCTTGATGAGGTGCAAATAGAAAACAGAAAAAAAAAAATGGACACATCTCTCGCAATGACCACATTTACTTTAAACATGCGTTTCTCTCTCAACCCAACATCACTTGAAAATGTGTTTATATTTTAAGAAATTCAATATGAAACCAAACAGACAATTTCCCAAATGTAATAAAAAAAAAACTTAGCGCAGAACCAAATAATTTATCTTCAGCTAATAAGCTGCTGTGTGGCTGCACAACTTGATATCTGATAACATCTGTAACAACAGTGATATTCTATCATCGTCGAGAATGATCAAAAACAAGTAATAGATGTGACACTACATGGCAGGAGAAAACATCGATTTTACTCCGTATGATGGAGATGTACTAATTAATGTTCTCAATCTGAAAGTCATGTCACTTGTCACTCAGGGGTGCGATTTGAACGTCTCCTCTCTGACTCCTCTGCTAGATTTCAACTCTTGCGTAGCTTGAAGGCAGTGACTTTCCTTTCAACTCCGAGTAACAAAGCATTTCTCACTCAGGTCCAACTTTGGAGTAACTTAAATGGGGTTTTACAGAAGTTTGACCGACAGTTCGTACAATGCAGACCCTGCAGCATGCCAAGCGGAGGCAGACGGGGTAAAACTCAGTCACTCATCTCTCTTAAACATCAGCAGAAAAGTTTTAATATAATATTTGTTGTCATGTCAAGATCCCCTGATTGCACGCATTACTCGCCTGATTAGACAAACTCAGCTTGAAAGCCACCCCACTATACACTCGGGCTTCCACGTTCTCTCGTCCTCCATCTCCCTCTTCTCACTCTCTCAATCTTTGGCTGTGTATTGCTGAGGCTGTTGGCCCTGTGGGCTTTTATTTGAATGGATATTCAGCTCTGTAAGTGGAGCCATCTCCCCGAGAACCGGGAGCGACACTGAATTATGCCGCTGACCTTCCACGCAGAACTTCTCCCGTCGCCCACATGAACTCTGGAAGAAGGAGCCGAGGCCCTAATCAAGCTCAAGCACTTTATATTGATTTTCTAAAACGTCCTCTTAATATTTTATTGCAGAAAAGTTTCAGCAAAAGAGTTTGGTGGGTGTCTTGTCATTTGGGTTTATTGGTCTCCCAGCACAGCCACAGCCGAGGGGGTCTGTGACAGAGCTATTGTTCTCGTTAGATTTCATCACAGAAAGTTCCACAGTCTTGTAAAATGAGAAAGTGTCAGACTTTCGCGCCAGCGCTGAGAGGGACAAATGAGACAAGACAATATAACACCATCCTGGCCATATTATTTTTAGTTCTATAATGGTGCGCCAGTAAATGACACCCATATGAGTAAAAAATCATTTCACGGTGATCTTCTGAGAGAGACGTAATGAAATAAACATCAATTAGCCTGAGATATGCGAAGGAAAGATGTGCAATTGCAAGGTTGAAAAACAAGTGTTGAAATTAAATGAAATGAAATTGTAAGGTCAAATTCTTATATAGTGTGATTAAATCAAGGCAATTTTATTTTAATAGCTTAGAAATGTTAGCGATTTATACATTTAATTGGTGTTAATGAATGTAAATTTAATTTATTTAGTGCTATTGACAAAAATGTTAAAGTGTCTTATGAACTAATGAGTAACTCCTGGTGACTGATTTAGTCCCACTGAATTGATTTAATGAGATGCTGTCAGTTGAAAAGGTACAATAACCTCCCAACAGAGTAACTTAACATTATGTTTTGAGTTCTCTGAAATAAAGTAAAGTTTTATCTCAAAATGTATACCAAGTGCGCAGACATACATTTTGTTACTACCTTAACTAAATGGGTCATTATATTACCCACCATCTGGTATCAACGTAGGTTAAAAACAAGTAGTTGTGCTGCATATGGTACGTGGTCCAGGTGTGAAATAATATCTCTCCGTTTAGATGAGTCATACGGCAGTAAAGCAATTAAAAGAATTTGAGTCCCCCATCAGTCAAGGTTACATCAGTCTCTGCTGCGTTCACCGCTGGGTAAACACATGGCAGCGCTGTGCTGAATGCTGAATGCCAAACGATTTCAGCACACTGTAAAATGTCTTTTTTTTTTTTTTTTTAAATCGCAAACTATTTTAGCTCAGAGTGAAATATCACCATCTATCTTCCCAGAATGACCCATCAGAAAAACATTGAATTTAAAAAAGGGAAGCATTTGTGCATATTGTGCTCCACCATCACATACTTCCTAATTATGTCATTCACAAAGCGTATTCCTCATTGCAAAATCACAGAATAATGCATTAGGTCTTTAAAAGAAAAATAGCATAATTACTATAGAAGAGGACTTTCAGTGCTTGAAATTCAGTCACTTGGCAATTTCAAGCCAACATATGAATATCCAAATAGTCCTAACTGCAAGTATATATTTTATGTATACCATAAACCACCTGAAATGAAACTCCAGGATGAGAATGTGGCGACTTCCTGAGTTTCTATTCTAGTTTCTATCTATCCTGCCTATCAGCAGGAAGTCGTTACTGAGCCAGCTCACCTGGGCTGATTAGCCAGAGAGCCTTTAAAGCTGGGAGTCAATCAGCATAGTCTCTCTCTCAGCTTCCACATGGTCTTCTGGTTTGGTTCTTTTCTTTTGTTTTTTCTGTCAGCATCCAACATCCACACACACACACACATCCACACACACATCCACACACACACACACATACACACACACACATACACACACACACACACATCACACACACACACACCTCGTGCTTCGGTTTGTAAATATTATTTAGTTAATTAATTGTTTCCTTTTGAGCTTCCACCTTGTGTATGTTCTCCCTTATTTATCTGAACTTTGAACCAGTTCATGACAAGAAGCAAAAGGGTTTAATAAATAACTCATTTTGTTTGCTTATAACAAAGTGAAAGCTGTGAAATACGGTTACAGTTAGAGTTTAATTAAGAAGTTGTGAGTGGCAACAGTGGCTTTGTTGCTAAGGTCTCAGTAGAGATGCAATTAAATCATTTATTGCAGATCAAAAGGTATTTTCTATTGTACACAACCAGCATAGTTAACATATAATAACTAGTTAAGGTTTATTAAATAGAATTATTGACTGTGCATTGTACAAAAAGTTGGCATTATCTCACAAATAAAATAAGTGAAGTACAGATATAATCATTTTTACTACATTTAACCAGCAGGGTCAGCAGTGTTATTCTGAATCGCAGTTGTCACGAACCTGATAAAAAAAAAATTTTTTAAAAATGTCAGCAGCTCATGTTGCCAACAAAACGTAGCGCTCATCCTGCCTCACCAAAATATCACCAGGGATATTCACGCCAGACCTCGTGTATTGCTAGGTGCTCGCCTCATTTTAAGCAGGAAACAGCTTCTGTCTAATCACACACCGTGCCGTGTACACCTCAGGTACAGCCAGTCCAATGAGATTCTCAGCTTGATCAGTGCCAGCGCTTTTGTGCAGGTGTGAGTCATGCTGCTCCAGCCTGGCCCACAGTCATGCAATCATAAAAAAGCAGCCCTCTCATGCATCTTTGTATGGTTATCAGGTTTCTCAGGACAGAGCGGGGGGGGGGCTCCCAGCGCCTCTGCAGGATTCCTCTAACCCATTAACATTAGCCGCCTAATCCTCCAGCTGGCTGCAACCGGAACGATCTGACAGAGGACTTTTGTCTCCATCTCCTGTGTCTGAAAAGTGCCCTTTGGCAAAGGTGAGGGTGAAATTCATCCCCCAGACTTTTTAATCTCAGAGGTCCTGTCAGGGAGACAGTTTAATTATGACTGATACAGCTGTGAGTGTCTGTGTGTATATAGAGTGTCAGTGCCAGTGTGTGTGGGGCAATAAGGGGGGGGTGGGCACCCATCTTTTCAATTAAAAAGCCAGTCTGACGGACATGAAGTGAGCCCTGTTCTGAACTACACTCATCTATTTAGTAAAAAAATAAATAAATAAAAATAAATAAATAAAAAAATCATGTTTGTCTATAAGGCTAAGCTTAATGCATCTGTAAGACCGCTCCACGGGTGATTAGCAAACACACACTTTCTGTAAGAACTTCAGTTGTTTGTTGCTGTGCATGAGTTTGTGCAAAACTTTAGACTCTACGTGGTGACCTTTTATAAAATGGAGGACTCCAACATCCAAAACCCTCTGGAGTTTTCTTTGTCTCTACTCTTTCCTTCATCAAGTAATTTGTCCAACCATGTCAGACGGACAAGTTGTCTTCTCTGAAAGGCCAAGCTCAAAGGCGGGGTGAGAGGCAGTCTGTCAGAAAGGTAAGGATTAGAGCAGCACGGAGTTGTAACATGGACTGTGGCAGAAATGTGACATTTCGCAGGGGGAAAAAAAAGTACAAAAGAATGAAGAAAACATGGTGTCACCTGTGATTCAAAAGCACTGAACAACAACTAGAAATTGGTTGTTTAGTATTAATTTCTGTGCATGTGTAAGGACATACAAGAAGTGTAACCTCAGCGAGAGACCGAGCTTCAGGCTGATTTTTGTTAGAAAGGAAAATATGAAAATCTGTGCATTTTCTGACAGAGTCTTATAGTAGAATATTGGCATTCTAATGCTCAAATTTATTCACAGTTAACAGATCATTTTTACTAAAAAGTAAATGATTTCCAAGAGAATTATTCATTAATGCTCTATATAATTGAATAAGAGTAAAAAGAGGGACAACCAGTTCTAACATACATTTAATGTGGTATCACATATGCACAAAAACTATTTAGTGTTAACACTGAAAGGATGTAAAACAAATATAGACACTTCACTGATACGTCATTTTCACTTTGTTGCTAGGTTATGGCAGCTAACTCTCTCATCCTCTATTTATGGTATATGTCTAGCAGAGAAGATGAGGGTTACACTTACCGCGACACCGCTGCCAACATTCATCATCATCATCATGTCATCTTACCGAGAGCAGTATACACTCGACGCTGCTATACGAGAAGTTGAGGGGTAATAGTGTGTAATATTGTGTGTGTGTGTGTGTGTGTGTGGTGTGTGTGGTGTGTGTGTGTGTGTGTATAGGACTCTTTCCCCACCTCACTCACTAAAGTGCAAAGATTATTTACTATGAACGCAACGTTAACCACTTTTTTTGCACACACAAGTGAACACAAGCTGTAGAGGAGTGGGGGTGCGAGAGGTTAACGCGAGAACGAGCATACAGCAGCACCTGTATTGTGTCTGGGGAAATATGGGAAAGGTTCTCCAGAATCAGCCAAAGTGGATTTAACTGGAGAGTGAACAATAAGGCAAGGTGCAATTAAAACTGCTTCATTTGACAAATGCCTCTCGACGTAAACATATTATGAAATGGCAGGCTGTTTTGTTTTTTTGTTTTTGTTTTTTTCTTTTTCACAAGTTGACTTTATTAACAGTTTAGTCAGTTAGGGCCGCTTGAGGTCAGACAGCTTTTAAAATGTACACAGCTTTTCCCGGCGATGCAGCCGCCTTTTCGGTCTTAAATTGACTTTCTTGGTACTTGTTGAGGTCAGGGCGCCGTAATAAGTGGGGAAGAGGTTGATCCCCACTGCTAATTACACGCCACATGGCATTGTTATTCTTTGCTAATTGCATGCTGTAAGTTGCAGAAGACGCCTTGCCTTGGAGATTTTTAATCTATGTATTAAGCTCCGGAATTTGGCATCAGCACTGGCTGCTCACTGCGAGTCAATAATGTTGGTCCCCTCATAAGTGTACAGAAAAATGCTCGGAAGCAGGGGATTCTTGCTTCACTTTTATTAGACATTGAAACAAAGTTGATTTCTCGGGTGCAAGGACATGCAAACACTGATGGCCATAAGCGGGGGAGGTATAACACACAAACACAGAGAAAAAAATTTACATATAATGCAGGCATTTTGCAGAGGTCTCCATGGATTCAAGCATATGCCTGTCATTACTTTCTATTTTTATGTGCACTGGTTTATTGTTTTTACAGTAATTGCACAATATTAGATAGTATATCTAAGAAAATATCCTGCTTCTGCCTAGAGTTTATTGCTATATTTTCTGTCATACAGTAGCCCTCATTATACAATAGTATATTTTTCTTCTGCTATTTATCATTACTCAGCTCAGAAAAGGAAAGTGTGTGTGTTCTTGAGGGTGAGGGTATGCAAATGACTTGTTTTTCCCAAGTCTGCCTCTGTACAAATAGCGATTTAGTTGAGAGAAGGAAAAAAAAAAAAAGAAAAAAACACACACACACAAATGACACTCAATGAAAAGAAGTGCATCAGTGTCAGCAAAGCAGTGACAGACATCTTTGAGAGGCAAATCCCTGAAAACAGCTTTGATAGCTACAATTTGGACTGCCAAAAATGCACATTTTGTAGACTGCTGTCATCTAAAGAGGCTTGCTGTTTTTTGAAGGGCAAGTGTTTCCCCACCCGTGTCAACTTTCCAAACACAGCTGCTTGACAGAAAAACTGAACTTTTTCCAATGTCCATGAAAAAAAAAAAAATACTAGTCTTTAATTGTCCAAGAGGTCCTTCTTGCATCAGTAAGTTAATTCACCAATCATCGCGTGGCTGAACATGCACGTACAGGCTGCAGTTGTCTGGGCGAGGAAGCACATGACAGCATTTATGTTAACCGTTTACATTAATGCTCAGGTTCCTCTGTTCAGGTGTGTGTGTGTGTGTGTGTGAGTGTGAGTGTGTGAGAATGTATGAGCGAGAGAGCGACCGAGAGGGAGACAGTGTGCGCTGTGAAATGTGCACCACACACATTTAATAAGACGGGAACGTATGAATGTCAAGAAAATGTCTGGATTTGTGGGAACGCGTCAAACAAGTCGGCTGAATCACAGGATGAAGATGAGAAAGGTGTCAGCTGTAATACTGTTCACCGCTCAGGATGCTGATAACACAGCTATGGCAAAATACAAATATCCTCTTGCCATATTTTGAGGTCATGGAAAGAAAAAAACAAAACAAAACAAAAACGAAGAGCTCAAAGAGGCGCTAACATTTATGTCAGTTTGGCTTGTTAACATTTGTTTAGCACTACACACAAAATACAGCGGAGGCTTATGGGGATGTTAGTTTAGCAAAATCCAAAGTCATATTTCGCTGCAGGTGGTGCTAATTGTAAAGTTAAAGGATTTCCAAGTTGTGAGAATTCATTCTGTGGAAGGTTTCTACCCCAAATTTCATTTCGGCAGTTCAAATATACAATGATGTATTTCTCTCAACACCAATAAATGTCAACTTCATGGTGGCATCAGATTAAAAGTCCCGAATCATTAGAGTACACGGTTAGTGGTGACACTAAATGAAAAGTAAGAGAAAGTCACCGATTTATCCTTGAGGCACCATATATCGATATCTCTGCCAAATTTCACAGCAATCCATTCAACACAGTTAAACTAAACGTGGTGGATCTACCAACATGCAGGAGCTAGTGTGAAATTTAAACTACACAAAACATATCAAGCACTGACATATATACATACATATGATTTGTTCTGCCGTTACCTCTGTATGTTTTAGACATGTATCAGGGCTCATTTCAGCCAGATGGCTCCGGTCTCCAGACGCCGCCTTCACCTTCAACATGTCTCCCTCTAACCTGCTTCTGCCTCCTTTGTGAAGTGACAACAACTGACTAATGAATAACCCTTTTATTACAAATACAGACGAAATGCTGAGAGTGTGTGTGTGTGTGTGTGTGTGTGTGTGTGTGTGTGTGTGTGTGTGTGTCGTTTCTCTGTGTGTCTGCACCCTTTCGCCGTCACACGCTGTTGACTCAGCTGACAAAAAGCCGGACTTTTTATCCCAGGTTAATCCGCCTGGTGCATGTGCGCACATGTGTGTCCTTGTGATCTATTTTGATGCATGTCAGAGAGTGTCCGTGTGTATGGCATGTCAAAGAGAGATTTCTTTTTAACACTGAGATAGGTCAGAGAGATCTGTGTGTGTGTGTGTGTGTGTGTGTGTGTGTGTGTGTGTGTGTGTGTGTGTGTGTGTGTGTCCGAGGGAGGTGTGTGCAACACAAACAAGAATTCAATTTCAAGTCACGTTGCAATACTAACAAGAATGACATTTTTCTATTCTCATCATGACATTTTATCACAGTTATTTATTTGACCTGGGGGCCACTGGAGAGGGAATCCAGTGAATGGCCAACAGGGAACAAGTGGAAGAGGCTACATATTTTGTGAGCTGCAGAAATAAAGCCTATCTAATTGGGATCTTATGTATTGTCTGTCAATGAGACTTTTCCAGAGGCGGTTTCTGATACCGGAGTTATTAACATTTTTCTTTTCTCCAGTTCGGCATCATTTCCATGCCGGGAGTGCTCGCGTCAAGTTATTTTCACTTTTAACAAACTAATTTCCTGTCGCAGACTCATCTGTTCAGTGTTTTAAATACACCCACACACACTAATGAGTTCATTACTGTGCTCTTTTCTTTAGATCATATTTCCCAGCTGTACATTAAGTTACTAGATTAATTATTGGCAAACGTACACGCAGTAATGATAACTGCGGAGAATAACTATATTGAGAGGAGAGCGATGCGGTTTAATTATGCTGATCAATAGCTATTTGGAAGAAATAATTTGTTAGGTTAAACGCTTCATGCTAATGATTCAATCTGTAATTGCTCCGTGGCACTGGTGATATAGCATAAATAGAAAATTACATCTGAACTATGTATTAATGCTACTGAAGGTGGTGCACGGCAATGTTTCGACTTCCACCTACTCAACTGTCTGGATCACAAAGTACTTAAAATAATTATTTCAACATGACTGGAAGGGACAGCTCAAGCACAGGAATGTTTGGTTAGTTGCTGATCCCCAAATCCTCTGTTAAACGATGACTCATCTGAATTTTAGAGCTGGATAAAGGGCAGTAAGGTTTGCTGGACACACAGCTGCAGAAAGAATTGCTCCCTCTTAGACGGAAAGCACCTCACGACCTTTCACACCGCCCTCTGGGTCAACAGACATCACTCAATTGCTAAAAACTTTATATCCTGGAGCTTTCTTCCTCTATTGAAATCCATTGATAGACTTCTTTTTGTTGTTGTTGTTTTTCCCCTCTTTGTGTTTATTTCTGGTGAGATAGGTGCACACTAAATGCATATCAAACGCATGTCAATTAAAACACGCATGTCACAAAAACAAGATTTACATAAGATGCAGTTATAAATACATAGTTACCATGCAACTGTAACTTTTTAGTTATTGTAGACATTTGATGGGATGAATTTTGACTTGTTGGTTATACATTTGTGACAAGGTACAACAAAAAAAAAAAAAACTTATAAAAAATTTTACTTTCAAAATGATCCCCTTGTGTGCTATTATACTGTAAGTATAACAGCATAATGATAAGTCTATTTATCCGTTATTAATACTCCACTTCCTCTTGCATGCAAAGAGGGTAATTTCCTTCCTGTGGGTCCTTAACATCGTTAAATGAGTTCGGAAGAAACACTGCAGGATGTCAATAAGTGGTATAAGTTCTGCTTTCTCAGAACTGTCTGAACTCCTAATAAGAAACCCGTCCTCGACTGCCATGGCTGTATCTTCACGAAGAGAACAACAAGCCTGTGCTGTGTTTAAATGGCAGCTCATCAGCGTGGTTAAAGTGGCCTAAATGAACATGGGATCAAACCTTAAATATAAAACAGAAAAGAAGAGTTGATGCTCTGATGACAGGATACGATTTCTGCTCATTTCATGCCTGAGGTCTTCGCATTTCCATACAAATCTCAGTCAACCACATCTCAGCATCTAAAAACACAAGGAGTATATCAAGAGTGAGACTGACTGAGCCCATTTTATTGGTACTTTTTAAAATGCAGATCATGACAAAACATTGGTTAAGAAAAAAAAAAAAAAAAACACAGATCACAATGAAAGTTATTCCTGTTCTGTGAAGCCGCTGTGTGGGTGGTACTGTAAGTATGCAGGCTTGTATAGCTTCTTTAGCGGCCTCACAGTCATTTGCCAGGAGGATTTCAAAAAATGTGAGAATCCGTTGGGCCACCTACGTTTTTAGTCTTTGACCCCCCCACCCTAATAGAATACCTGTGTAAAGCTATAAAAATGAAAGACCTTGACAGTTTCGTGCAACGTCGTCACTTTAATTTTACACCCAAGGAGAGATGGAGATGAATGGGGTGAAATTAACCCCCATCTCGAAAACGGCTTTCCCTTTCGGCTGGGTGACATTTGTGCGCCTGCACTGATGTGAGCTCCCGACTTCCTTGTTGTGCGACATTTAAAAAACAAACCTGTGCTCGCTTGTCTTCACGGTCAGCGCCATTTAAAAAAAAAAAAAAACACGGTGCCCACCTGGACACCAACTGCTGCGAGAGGGCCCTGGCATCACATGCGTTCGTGCTCAAAGCGTTATACTGCCATCGCCCACACACGCTGGAGTGAGTGAGTAATCGCTCCCTTCGAGATGTGGTCGTCATTCCTCCCGTCACGACGGTCGAGCTCGGCCTTTAACGCCCGCCGACCCAGGCTGGATCGTGATTTTTCCTCAAGCCGGCATATGAAATTAGCTGGAGTATGATAGGCCTGATGAATCCCTTCAGCGTCTGTTGATATAGCTGGTCATGGTGTTTAGGGAGCCATTTTAGATATCATAATCAAGTCGCATCAAATACACGAGTTCTCAGCATTGTCTCCAGGCCTGTTCATTTAATGCCGCCATGGGCTTTTAATGAGGGGCACATTGTAGAGAAAGGCAAGCAGTGATGTGATTTTAATAGGCTCACTATGGTCCACTGGCAAGGGAAAACAGTCATTGCATTAGTTCTCTCGGAGCGCATAATTTAAGTAAGCGAGGGGAGCCGAGATGGCGTCTGCTCTCCGGAGTTCAGTCCTATGGAGGAGCCGCGTCGACGAGATGACATGTCGTCTTTCAATGTAGATAAGGTGTTTGGAATACATTAACCTTTCCCTCATTTGTTTTTTGTGTGTACCCTTTTTGTTCCACCGTGAAATGAGAAGTTTTCGCTGCTACGGGGCAAATCGAGGAGCTCGCATGGGGCTCACGAGGCAGAGGCATGTGACACCTGAACATTAGCTTTCAATCGAAATGAGAAAAGATGAGGGGAGAGGAGCAAGGTGGGGGCAAAGAGACAAGAGATGGAGGAAAGAAGGAGGTAGGGGGGGTGGTGGTGAAAAGCAGCGGCCTGTTCAGGGTTTGGGTAACAGCTATTTCTTGTCTCCCTCGCTCATTCCATCTTTCTTTCCATTCGCCGTTAAAGCTCAGTACCTCGGGCGCTGCAATTATTGGTACGGTAAAGATGAAAGGTCACAACTGTTAGTGGAGGAGAGGGAAGCGACAGAACAAGGAGGGAGGACATTCCAACTTTCTAAAGCTTCAAGTGGCCGAGCACAGGAGGGGGGGGGAGGTGATATAATATGGTGTAATAAAGGCTGTCAAAAGTGCTGCTTATTTACTATACAAAGCGACAGTTCCTGACCTTTTTCCCTTATTGCTGCCCAAAACTCTAACCATTTAGCAAGAAATGTATTTTAAGCAACTTTTTTTTTACCTCTGCACCAAAAGATCACAGCGTGGCCCCGTCTACCAAACACTGTGAATCAGCCCTCAGCCAATTTCAGCAGCCTTTAAGTGACATTAGGTGTTAACTTCTTAACCGTGTGGGAGCACAGATCCATTCATGGCTGTATTAAGGGAGCTGGATACAGCTCAACCAGCCGTTTCCCCCCCCCCATAGGCCGCCATTATAAAAGAGACCCATATACAACCGTCGATAGTACGCTTCGTGCTGCCAACAGAGCCGACAAAAGGACGTAATCCCAGAGGGCTGAGCGAGGACTGAGCGACAGGCAGACAAACACTGATGTACATGTGCAATGGACCGTAATACACAGAAGCAAACCAGGAGGCCAGATAACTTATTTTTAATGTCATGGACTGTGTGTGCAGTTCTCAGTGAAAATGAATGAAGCCATGTCAGAAAATCCAGCTCTACAAACACCTATGGGTCCAACAGAAATATAATAAAATGGACAAAATGTACAAAATGGTGGATAAGTCGAACTAAGTTGTCATCTGCAGACACTAAGTTGTTCAGTATTGACAGAGTGTCTGGATTTGGAGTCGATCACCGGGGGGTGAGAAAATATGAAGACTGATTGGGCGAAACTTGAGTGGAAACTGGTCTTGTTGATTCATAAGAAAACAACCAATAGTAACATATCACAAGTTAGAAAGTGTGGATCAAGAAATGAAAGGAAAAAAAAAAAAACACAAGACAAAATATCTCTAGACAAGCTGTTTTTCTATTTTTCTTCATTACAATCCTTTGATTAAGACATTGGTTAAGTCTGGTATCGTACTTATTTTCACTTACAGATTGCAACCATCTGAGCGTATTTGGGTACAAACAGGATATCTCCTGCTCTATGATATTTACTTGATACAGCCCGGTGATAATCTCGGCGATCAAAACATCCCTCTATTAAGTTTATTGTGAGCTATCAATACGGTGCATGTGGATCTTTTGTCACAGTTCCTGCCTTCATTTTCTGTTAATGATGCAGTCATTTTAGGGCCGATTCCCTTGAGGAGTCAGAGTATAAAGGGGAAAAAATTGCCACCGACACTACTGCATATTGTAGAAAACAGTTGATTTAATTTATATTCGTATGGGAGCTATTTTTGGACCCAGCCACTAGATGGCATTACAGAAAATGTCTCCTCTGCCACTTTGCCCATCAGCTTGAATATCCTGCTCTGTGCTGCTCTGTGGAGACGTAATATCGGGTATTGTGATGCAAAGTACGGTAATTATTGTTCTTATTATGGTCATTTGGCTTTTTGGCGTGAGAACGAGGCTCATTAGCCTTTATGACTGAAATATCTTGTGGTGCTGGTCACTGCACTCCATTGTTGAGCAGCTGAAAAAGTGTGTGTGTGTGCGTGTGTCTGTGTGTGTCTGTGCGCCCTGTGTCTGTCTGTGTGTGTCTGTGTGTGTGTCTGTGTGCGTGTGTGTGTGTGTGTGTGTGTGTGCCTGCTTGTGTGTGCGCGCGCCTGCTTGTGTGTGTTGGGGGAGGCTGGGCTGACAAATCAATCCTGAAATCTTCAGCACCTTGCAAAGAAATGGTCAGAAATATTGATTAACAACCTCATCAAACGGCGTCTTCATTAACTAGAAAAAAAATAAATAAAATAAAATTTACGTATTTAGATTCTTTTAGCGACACCTTCACTCCGCGCCTACAGTTATGCAGCGTCCCCGGGGGAGTCCTGAGAGTCCCCGTTGAGAGTAAAGACATGGGAGGATGACTTGGTGAGACCGCCAGCAGAGGAGGAGATGCGAGGGGAAAAGGGATGGATCTGGGACTTAACTGCCCAGGCAATTGGGTTGTAAGGGGAAGATGAAAGACAAGAACTGCAGGCAGAAAGACCATCAGAGTATAAGAGACAGCAAATGAAGAAATTGGAGGGAAAGTAAAATTAAGCAGAGAGACGCAGAGAGGGGAAGGGGAAAGGCAAAACGGAGCCGGGGAGGATCTATATGCCGGGGGAAGACTGCTGAATTGCAGGCCCAGTGCCTTTGTGTCATTTGAATCACTGCAGGTTTCTCATGCCCTGGGCTCTTCTATATAAAGCTCAGACAGCTGCTGGATTTTCCACATTACTGCCATGGAATTGGATTAATACAATGCCCGTCCATGTTTTCATCGTCATCAGCGAGCATCCAGAGGGACCCGCTCTCACAGGTCAACAGCCACCTGTCTCCTTCTGCTCATCATTATGGGGGACATCAGCCGGTATGGGCAATGTATGGCCCGCTGCATGCAGAGCAGCACATCATTAAGAAACAAGTTCATCAGTCAGCACTCACTGCACAAAGGGCTGAAGTTTCCGTAGTTGGTATAATTGCGTGCCCACTTGTAAGTTGATGGTTGCATTTTTTTTTTTTGGTAATACAGATGGAAGTATACACTACACGTTAGTTTTCTATAGTCATGACAGTTATAATGTTCAGTTTTTCAGAGAGTTGCTGATTCAACTTCATGATCAATTTTGAGGAAAATAGCTAAATACTAACATAATGGAGAGCTATTATTTTCATCTTTTCACCTGGAAAAAAAGATTTTATGTTGAATACAAAAATATACAAAAAAAACATGTTTTAATGGCTCTGGCAAATGCTTAAAGCCTGCCCTATCCATCAACTATCCCTCACTTCTTCCCATTGATATATCAAGATGTCTGACAGGGCCGCGTCAAGGCAGCCTTGAGCTTCTGCAGAAAGCCTAAATTACCACATCTCCATCATCTCTTTCCTCGTGCTCCAGCACACTTTTATGAATTGTTAGGTCTTGATGGAAGCGTGGCGTATAAAAACGCTTACGGGGAAGTGGCAGAAACTCATAAACGTCTAATCAGTGAGGGACATCTTTTTTTATGACGAGGCGAACGCTCTGGTACACACGAGCTCTTCGACATACACAAGACAAAACAACATGAATCCACACTCTAAACCTACACTGGCACTTTTTATAGGATGCCTACCTTCCCTTTTTTTTTTTTTTGGGCCCACATATTCCAGCACTCCTGCTTAAGTTCCACTAAAAATTCTGGACCACAGGCGCGACATCTGCTGAACTCCTGAGAGACCGCCAATATCATTTTCATGCTTCCCCTCAATCCCTCTTGGGGATCGCAAAGCGGGGTAGACGGCAGTATGAAGCAAAGTACAGCATTATGTTTTTTTTTTTGTGTGTCAGTGCTGCTTTCACTGTATCTCTGGGTGTTTGCATAGCCTTCAGACATCCCACAGCCTTGTGGTTTATCAGGTCCAGGAGGTTTTTTCTTTTTTTTTTTTTTTCCCTTAAAAAAAAATGCTGAAAAAAGAAAAAAAAAAAAAAAAAACTTTGGCACTTCAATTTACCCCATCTACTCCAGGGTGCTGGAGAATTGTGAGAGCCGATAGGAAAAAAACATTCTTGACAGTCTATAATGGCTTCCTCTGTCATTCCTTTTTTGGACAAACAAAATCTCCAATAACCTCAGACCTATTACCGGGAGCCAGACGATCGTCACAGAAACCAGACTGGCTGAGCTGTGCACTCTCAGCTGAGCACGACTGCGAAGAGATTGCCCACGTGGATCAGGTCACCAGCAAATCTGGGGGCGAGATCAGCCACAGTCTCGTGCATATGGTGTGAGCTTAGGGTGGGCCTCAAAATATAAACAGTACAGCGGCAAAAAAAATCTTTAAGCATGAAGTTCATTATAGTATAAAATCAGTTATGATGATACACCAATAATACTAATAACAATAATAATAATAAAACTAATAATAATCAGAATCTTCTTGATAATGCTGATAAAGCTTCATCACAAATGCAAGACTTGTTCCATGTGCCTGAAGTGAAACCAGAGGGCTGTGATGTTCCAGCTAGCTTTAACTTTTCATCTTGATTGATTGATGTCATAGCTGAGTATTGGGATCACGGAACTTATTGTCATGTTGTTTCTCATATTCCAGTTGTTAGATCATCACATTGGAGAGGAGGAGAGGTCAATAACTGAGCAGCAGGGTAAACCAAGAAAGTTAACAGCACGCTAACATCGGGCGTAGAATGGGTTTAAGCCTCTTTAATGCAAGTTGGATGGGCCTGTGGTTGTTGGAACATCGAGGTAAATTTGTGGTTTTTAAATACTGTGCTACAGAAATAAAAATGAACGTGTAAAGTGACTGTACTCTGCTGCCACCTAATCAAGTCTCAACTTCTCTTTGCACTAGTTCAGTTAAAACCATATTACTGAACATAGAGATGTAAATAACTATATAAACATTTAAAAATCAACTTTTTAAGAACTAACTGCTGTGAAGTTGGCAAAGAGAGATAGAGAACCATGAGTAAAAACCATGTCCTTCTCCATTTTTGATAATTATAATATTTCTTCAGATCACTTGCTTGTGTGACTGTAAGCTCGAGGCTCAAGCACCGCCGGCCACAGATCAGGGCATTGATCGTACTGTCTGTGTCACAGCCAGTGGTCTGACTGTGAGAAAAGGTCAAATAATTATGTGTCCTGTCTTGCACCAGTGTCATGGTCCTTGCAATATAAAGGTCTTACACAATTAATGGTCTCAGATCCTGGTCTTGTCCATTTTTTTTGCCGTGTAACTTCAGGTTGTGACTCGATGTCATGTTCAATTATGTGCGTTTGACACAAGAGAGCTTTTATTAAGAAGTGCCATTATTTCTACATTTGGGAAAAAACATTAAGCCTTAAAAGCACTTTGGGGTGCTAAGCAAGCTAGTCTGCTGCTATTTGTTTTATCGCTTGCAGTTCAATAGCCAGCAAAGATGCCAAATTAAAAACAGAATAGGAGCCCTCCACGGAAAAGAATGGAAAAGGATGTATCTCCTAAAACATACATCTGTATCATTGTGTTGTTATATTGTAAGTATTAATCAACGGAATATAATATAGTCTACAAACATGTGTGAAAGAGGTTTTGTAATATCTAATATCTCTATAAGCTTTCATTAATTTCACAAGCGTTGTAAAACAGGTCTTTCTTGTCTTCCCTCATTGATTTAACGAGCTCATTTTATACTCTTCCAATACAAGTTCAACTTCTCTAGCGTATTATTGACTTAGTCATTACACATTTTCTCATTACACAACTCTGGGCGCTCAATACAAAGCCATTTTGAATATCCACTTGAACAAAGGCCTACATGGGTAATTTTACTCAGATTTTTACGTCCTTACAATGCTCGTCTGTTGGTCTAAAAACTCAGAAGCTCCCCACATTCGGATTCAAGATTATAATTATCAAACATGTCCAAAGTTCATAACTTACCAAATCTCCAATGTTTCAACTATGATGAGATGAAATTGCATGGGATGCATTTGTATCGAAGATGATGATGACGACAGGAGACAAACGTGAACAACAAAAACAGAAACTTTTCATCTTGTGTGGTTAAGAGATCCCTGCATCTGTCAACCATTGCTGAATCATAGCAGAACCTTTTTTTTTTCTTTTTTTTTTTTTTTAAATATGATGAGACATTGTTGACTGCCAACGGATCTGTGGGCCGTGTGGGGACGCTTGCCATGTTCGGTGTCAGTAGGACATCACGAATATCCAGTTTACTCAAACTTCCCCTTGTGCCTGCATATGCTCCATTTACCTACTTACTTCTATTCGGGGATGGAACATATCCCAGAATGGGTTGAGGCCGATGAACTGAGGACAGGCCAGCAGCTCTTCACAGGGCAAATACACGGAGCCAGCTCAGATATGAAGGAGAAAAAAAAAAAAAATCACTGCCTCTGATGCCATCCGACTTTCTGGTCTTGTAATGGTGGGATGAGACCTACACAAACACAGGGCGAACGGTGAACTGTCCACGCAGACGCAGCAACAGAACCTTGTTGCTGTTAAATGACAGTGCCAGCCACTGAGCCACCGTGCCACCTCCATACTTGTGGTAAGGATGTGAGCGCTTGGCAAGGAATCCGTCACGTTCAGACTGAAAGGGTAAATGTTTTTCAGGCAAGCAGAGCCATCTGGTGTGTGGTGGAGACACCAGCTGGAGGGAGGCAGGAAGACGGGTTCAATAGGCCTGCGAAAATGGCAGGAGTGAGAGGGTGAGCGCTCTGAATCGGGCGATGTTTCACGAAACGGGGCGAGAGGTCCGGTGAATCACTGCTGTAGTGGATCGCACCTGCTCAGCGCCCATGCTCCGATATCCTGTTGGGAGCAGGGTGACTGTACGCATGAATCGAGCTCATCAAGCGCATATCATTAGAGGCAGTGAAATCAATTTATGTGATAAAAAGAGGAGGAAACTTATCAGTGTGGTGTCTTCACAAACCATGACCAACCATTTTGAACACACCATTTAAAGTGAGACTATATGAAAGAAGAAAGAAGGCAATTTTCCTCTCTCTCAAGTGGTCTCTTCTTTCTTTTAGATTAAAAATGTTTGTCGATTGGTGGCGAGCATATACAGTCGTCTTTAATTTTAACTTTAGGTGGGTTCCTTTTACGAGCACTCTGTATTGTTTCATTACGTTTCATCGCAGCCCCTCCAGGAGATGTGTTCATTGTTTCCAGCCTCAATTCATCATGTCGTAACCTGGCAGCTGACTCGTGTAAAGCAATCAAATGCACCATTATCCTGTAATTGGTCACTCTTTGATGAAAGTTAGTCAGTAAACAGGATGTGAAAAAAAAAAATTTCCTTTGTTTCCTTCAAAGTCCACCTGCAGTTATAATGCTTTTCTTTAAAAAATCCAAATAAAAGCATTATTAAGAAAATCATTATTTCAGGAACATTTTACAAACGTTGGAAAGCGGGACTTAACAGTTCACAGACTTATATTACAACCAATCGGGATTCTTGTTCATTAAGGCTGAATGTGACTTAATGTATTCTATTATTACTTACACAGAGAGGATTGCATTGGAAGACTATAACATAATGAGAATTGCTAATAGCATAATGTAGATTGGAAGTGCACTTACATGCTCTGGCAGAACGTAATGCAATCAAAATATGCTGTGCAGCTCTTTTGAGGAGCAGCGTTTTCTTTTTTCTTTTTGACTAAACATTTATTACAAAATGGCAATTAAATCTAGAAGCAAATGTTGCTTTACAGTGGTTATCTGATTGTTTTATCATATTTAATACTCCGATGCTCTCCCTTTGCCTCAGCTCCCCTCCTCCCCGGGTCCTTTATTTCAGTGTGCAGAGCAACAAATCCACAATTATCCTCACAGCAGAGTTCTTGTCAATGTGAAACTGAGATGTGGGGAACTTTTCCTCACCCCAGGGCTATTGACTCATCCAATAAGGGGGTGGGGGGTTCCTATATAGATGCACTCATTGCCTCGTTGTTGAGACCAAGTGTTTTGGCAGAAGCTACTGGGAGCTGCCACTGAAGATTTATCCGGCCGAAACCCAGAATGCCCCCCTTCCCCCATACTAGCCCGTACCCACGCCCTCCATCACTGCCACCATTTGACACATGCTCACTGTGACATCTTGACCGATTGCCTCGTTGCCAATGAAGCAGAGGGCCATGACTGATGTGTTGCGAGAGCTGTCTGGCCAGGGTCCATGAAACAGAAATGACATATAGAAAAAGACTGCTGATTTATTCTTTGCTTTTTTTCCCCCCCGCCATTCATAGTGCGATTAATAGGCTAATTTCTAAGGACTCTGGAAGGTTATACTTCATGCAATAGTTTGAGCACAGGCCAACAAATTTCTCAATACTGCCTACCATCCACTGAAGGCAAACTGGGTGGCAGGAGGGGGGGGTCAAAGGGCACAGGCGACACTGGTCTCCAGGTCTCTGCATCAATACACAGCAGAGAAACTAGCCGGAGGCAGCAAAGGATCCTGAGAGGGGGGAGCTGAGGCCAGCCAACATTTATCAGCTCCATGTAACAGCAGCAGTGACTGGGACACCAATGCATCAATAAGCTGCAGGCACACACAAACTGATACCCACATGCACATGGTACTAATGAGGTACAATAGAAAAGGTCACAGCTCAGAGTGCGAAATAGGCACGCGGGCGAGCCGTGTGGTGGATTCCGAATTCCCGGCCGCACGGGATTCACTTCTTGACGATTCCCTCTGTTTTCAATCTGTATGATAAAGAGTCCGGAGTAAGCACAGCGAATGAGGGATTCTGGGAGGAGACAAAGGGCACCCAGAGTTAGAAAACAGCAGGGAAGAAAAGCAGCCAAACTCCTCCAGACAACCAACTTGGAAGCTGAGGGAATTTTCATCCACCCTGCAAATATTGATTTTTGTCTTTGCTGCTCTTTCCATCAATGTTTCAACCTAACCCCCCCTTCTCCTCATCCCCAACCACCACCACCTCTCCATTCCCCCCCCCTGGCACAGGGCCGGCAGTGTCCTGGGTGGTTTAAGAAAAGTAGCACACCAAAGTCATGATGTGGTTCACTCACTCTTAACTACAATCTCCAGTGACTCCTGCATTGTACTGTACTCTCATCACTTTGAAAAAAGGTTTTTCTATCAAAGTCAAACTCCGAGGCAGAAGAGGATTGTTTAGCTCTGGGCTGCACAAATCATCCAGAGCGCTGCACATTGTATTGTATTTGATTACTGTGCGTATCGGAGAACTTGTAGAGTCAATTTAAGAGCACTTGTGAAAAAAAAACTAAACATCTTTCCCACTGAGCGTGGCCATTCGCTGCTGAAGTGTGGTGCTCTGGTTTCAACATTCAGTAGGGAAATGTGCTTTTTTGCTGAGCAGATTCTGTGGATAAATCTACACTACCGACTACCAGTCCCTATTTTAATAACTCTAGGACGCTTTCACATATACCAATATATATATAGGATGTACTATATGCACAGTATAAGGCAAGTATATCTGTGAGAGTGACAGAGAGTAGAGATATGACTTTTTTTAAATTTAAGTGACTGAGGTGTTACTACTACTACTACAAAATAAGGAAGTCATTTTCACTTCATTATTGGTGAGACAACAAGAGAAAGCTAAAAAAATATATTTATCGACACGCTACTGTTAATGTGAATTGCAGGCATGACAGTTCAAACCAATAAAGTAAACCATCAAAACAAAACACAGCATTGTTTTCATTGTATTGCATGGTAGATGCATAAACCGCGTAACATAATGGGCTTTGTTAAGGGACTAACTAGCCCCCCATTGAAAATAAAGCACAGAAGAACAGAGTCACACCATCTACTCTTTCATGTGTTATGACTGAGTTCAAACCATCACAGGCTTCGTGTGACAAACAGTGGCATCTAAAAGAGTTAACCTATAACACAATGGTGGTCAAGTTGTTAAAACAAGTTTGCTGTTGGTCGAAGCATATTTATTTTGCTGCCGTGAACACCGCAGATCCCTGTGACGTCTTTGAAATGACTACATTTAAAGTCAAATGGATTTTTCACCATAAATGATGGAATCAGAGGGCCTGAAGACTGCAGCGTATTCAGAGTGAAGTTATCTCTCTTTCCAGTCAGAGTAAACGTGTATAAGTGTTTTGGTATTAAACTGTGGCAGATACAGTGTATAGTAGGGATTAAGGTACAGATAAAGTATATATTAAGATGTAATCTATAGAAGATATACTTTATTTCTTAATATCTGTAGCACAGACTGTAAAAGTAGCAGGAGCTGTTGACTCAGCTCCGCTTCATGATAGAGCAATGTAATATATAGTTCCCTCTCCCAAAGTCGGTTTTATTCAATCATGTCACACCTCCAGTTTCCTACGTTACTCACTCATCCACGCACTCTGAGACTGCGCCATCTGGCACCCACAGCACCGCCATGAGAGCTGCCACAGTCTCCGCAGACAACAGGCACGACCCCCTTCGTCACGGATCCGGAGCAGAGGCACGGCGGGTTGCGAACGCTGTCTGTCCACCCAGATGTAGACAACCCTCTCATGATTCCCCAAGCTGAGGAATATTTTGGTTGACTTGTTGTGATGCCGGCCCGTATTTGTCAGCGCTGTCACTTCAGTCAGCCGGTTACGCTGCGCACAACTCCATTACGGCTCTGCGAGGAGTTTTGCGTCACAGGTGTTCGGGGGAGGGACACCTCAGCGTGATAGTTCTCAGTGCAACCCAAAGTGAGTTTTGCAGTCACTTTGGTGACTTACTGTTAAAGCAAGAGATTAGTACACGGCTGGCAAACTATACCTCTCTAAAAACCAAGTTCTGAGCACACATGATGAATAATTCAGAAACACTCCACTGAAAATTTAAGACACTTTTATCCAAACAAGGCACTCAAACCACAATAATAAGACTGACATTACTGCCACTGTTCAAATGCTGCCATCTGTCCTCTCAGGCTGATGAAAACGTCTCATAAAGTCACAATACAATGGCAGCATCCATAGTTTCAACCTGAGCTACTACTCCTGGGACGCCACTCGCAGGTACAAGTGTAAAGTTACACTTGTACCTGCAGCGATATCACTCCACTAAAACGCTCTGTGGCGTGCAGGTCTTCGTTTGTGCCAACACATCCACAGGGGATATTAGGATCCCACATTATCTGCCAACTTCCTATATTATGAGACAAAAAAAAAAAAAGTACCCGACAGAGTGTGAACTTTGCTCCTCATTCTGTTACTGAACATTTCTAATTGATATATGCAACAGATTAGAGTTGAATACAGCGACTTCACCGATATCTGAAGGAACAAACAACGCCGCACTTAGTTGCAGATTTATTGTGATTTGAACACTTTCCAATGGGTTTTAAGAGCTTTCTGAATATTTTTGAATAATGTCTGAAATTTGCAAACTGAGGACAAACACTTCCATAAGAATATTTATAATATATGGTAATCACAGCACTTGTCAGACTGCAGCTCAAGGTGTTCTTGAATATACAACTCGGCAGTAAAGAAACAAAACAGTATTAAAAGCAAAGTGTCTTCGGGAATACCGCACGTGGACTGTAAATGTGTTTTTGCTTATGGGCAGATGTTGGAGGGGTTTTAATGTATATAAAGGGAGTAAAAATCTGAGTGACTTTTGATTAGGTAATGGCCAAAAGGGGTAAGCCAGTACTATGTGCTTGTGCATTCAGCATCACAGAACATGTATAATGGAAACAGCTGTCAGCAGTTAAATTATATGTCGCTCATGGTCTTTGTTTGCCAAAATTAAAGAGTACAAACACTCTGAAATGTTGCATATATAAAAAAAAAAGGGGTCTGGTGAGCTGTACATCTCATCTTAAGTAGTAAGGGAGCAACAAATTAAGTG
Source organism: Scortum barcoo (assembly GCA_023238725.1). Classification (NCBI taxonomy): domain Eukaryota; kingdom Metazoa; phylum Chordata; class Actinopteri; order Centrarchiformes; family Terapontidae; genus Scortum; species Scortum barcoo. The sequence goes on along the minus strand of CM041536.1, from coordinate 5,543,382 downwards.
TAAAGCTTTGTTTATCAAATGCAACTTTGCCAGCAGAAGTGGTGGTGATACTAACAATGACAGTTTTTTCCCTTCTCATTGAAGCCTGTGTAAATTCTGATTCTGTGTGGACAATAGCCAACGGTGCTCCTCTATCCTCTGCATTAATTCAGCAGCAGGATATTTCTCCCTCCCTCCATCTCTACCAACTGCTAGGTGTCATAAAACACTTAAAATAGAGGCAGACTAACAATGAGACAGATGCTGGAGGCTACAGATTTTGAGAAAGCTTCTGCAATCTAAGCTGAAAGCCTGCAAGAGTCAGGCAAACGCTCGCACTGACGCTGCTGCATTATAGATGGAAACAAAATAGGCATGGCTGTTTTATCATTAGCTCCTCTGTGTGAATAGGAGATCAATGCAATCTGTGATCTTACCTGGAGAGTGAGCCTCGGCGTGGACAGTCTGAACTTTCAAACTTCGTTAGAGTGCCGTGGCGGTGGCGGTGGCTCAGAGGATTGCTTTGTTGCAATATTGATGGGGCAAAACATAGAGCTATGTATTACCACTGTTTACACAGAGAGTTTCAGAAAAGTTTGCACTGGCTGCAGTAGAGAAGTATGATGCATTGAATATTTGCCTTTCAATAAGAAATACACACAGTATTTCACTGTTTTGCATTCATTTATACCCGAGATACTATATCTTTCTTATATGTATATTCTCAGGCACACTCCCTCTGTACTATGTACAGGTATACTTACAGTTATAGTTATTTATTTTGGATTATTTTATTTATTTTGTATTCTATTCTATGTCTTGCATTTCTTACTGTCTATTTTCCACAGTGTGTGTTTTCGCTGCTGTTGCACCGTAAATTTCCCCGCTGTGGGACTAACAAAGGAATCTAAATCTGAATTTGAATCTAAATCTGAATATGTTGGTACACTTAATGCATTGTTTGAATTACTTAAAGAGAGATGCTAGATTTTATGTGGAGGAAAACATGACTGCACAGACCTCAGTGGCTTTAAAACAGGTACCACATCCAAGTACTAGTAACTAAAGCAAAAGCATGGTACGAGCAGGATTAACAGACTGCGTGACATTAAACATTTAGTAGATGAAAAAGTCATTAAAAAAAAAAATATATCACTAAATAACATACGAGGAGGTATCAAAACAGGGAGACTCTGCGGTTATGTAGAGAGACGCCTCAGAAAGACTCGAGTCTTGCTGGAAGCCCAGAGGAAGTTGCTGGAGAAACGTAGGCAGAAACCTCTGTAAGTTTAATGGCCCGTACGCCACGGAGAGAAACTTCGCCATTTTCACCCCAAACACGTCTTGTGGCTTCTCCCTTCGCACCGCTTACGTTTGATTAATTCACAGCTGCATAATAAATAGAATTAATTCCAGCTGAGGCATTAAATCACCTGTAATTAAGCCATTGATTGAATGTTCTGATCTAGGTAATTGATTTTATTGTCCATTAATTTGAACCGAAATAGTCGACGAGGGGATGAGATTCAGTGACCGCCAGTATCCCAGAGAGCGAGCTATTTGTCTTGCAGGGGTCTGATATGGAACATCTTTAATGTGGGTGCAGTAATGTCAATCGAGTTATCACTTAGTATCTAAATGTTTCATCACTGTGAAATACCACCCGGCATAATTTCTGGGATGAGTAAAAGTGAAAAAGACAACCACTAAGTGAGCGTCTGTCTGTCTGCATGGATTTTTTCTACAAGCAAGAGGCTGATTTGGATAACTGAAGGCTATACTGAACAATGTAATTATCATGCTACAAAAGCAGACACAGTCGCCTTTGGCCCGGCACTGAGTGTTTTTGAGGAGACGTTTTAAATTATTTCAGTCTGAGGGGTTTTTTTTTTTTCCCCTTCTAGGTGGTAAAAATAAATCAGATGTGCGCGTGGATATTATGATTTTCTGAGACTCCACATAAGCCAGCATCTCTCCTCTGTATTTTTTTTTCATAACCTTCTACCCCTTTGAATACAGTTTAGGTTCCATTATGGAAATATTACTGCTCAGTTATGCATGCAGACTCCCCGTTTTCAACAAACTACATGACATTCCTTCACGAAAACACTGGAGTTGAATAATTAAAAAGGGGACTATTTGGTGTTAATGCATTTAATTATATGTTGTCATGATGGAATAAATAATTCATGATGACTTTTTTTCCCCCCTTTGCTTTACCAAAGTATCTACAATTCAAATCTAGTCATTTACCTTTTTTTTTTGTTTTGTTTTTTTTCTTTATAAAAATCCCCCACTTTAGGTTCATGGAGAGTTTTCCATGACCAAGGGGAAACGTTTCTTTAATGACTGCGGGCACCTGATGCGCTTGAGAGACCTTCCTCAAAGTCTCATTACATTCATTACATTCTTTTCCTAGAAGTTCCAGTTAAAAAAGCACCCATGTTTATTTGATTGCTTCTACGGAGTCCTGCGAGTGGAAGGGAAAAGAAACCCCGGTTCGTTTTGAGGCTGTTACATAATGTAGAGAACTTGTTCCCACAATGACAGCAGGACTCAGAGCACATAAATGTTTAAAGTTAGCCATGAAATAACCATTTTTCCTCAGCTAATTAGGGAGGCCACCTCTATTCCACTTCCCCTCGCCTTTTTTTTTTTTTTTTTTTTTTGGTCGTCTCTGGTTGCAAATTTCTATCCAGCAATCTGGTCAGAGTGTGAGGGAGACATGTTGTGATTGGTCTGCTTTAAAAGATCAAAGTGCCGCTAATTGGCTGGATAGAGAATAATTTGTAACATTTGTTCCCCTCAGAAAATGCATCATGCGTAGACAACCGATTAACATTCTGACTGAATTAATTAATAAAACCAGCATTGGTGGGAGCTCTGCAAATTAGATGAAGGTGCAGCAAGAAAATAACTAACCTCCGCTTGTTCAAAACACACCGCAGTCTGTCCACCCTTCACTGCAGAGTAAGCCATGGAGGTTTGAAAATGACAAAACGAGAACTTTGATCTAAAAACGTTTCACAGTTGAATTGTTTCATTAAAAAAAAAATTAATTAATTAATTAATTAAAAAGTACTTGTGTGCAATATTTAACATGAAAAACACCAGCAAGACCAAGGAGGTCATAGTGGACTACAGGAGGTCCAGGAGGATAGAGCATGCGCTCCTCTCCTCATCCACAGGGAAGCAGTCGAGTGTGTCAACAGTTCCTGGGCATCCACATCACATCTGACCTGAGCTGCTCTATGAACACAGCTCACCTGGTAAAGAAGGCTCAGGAAGTTGAAATGTGCTGGACTCTCCCCTCAGCTCCTGACAAACTTCTACAGGGCCACAATAGAGAGCATCCTCTGCCTCAGTGCAGCAGTGTGGTATGGCAGCTGCACTGCACAAGACCGAAAGAAGGACTTAGCCCGGGTGTGGTGAAAACAGCACAGAGGGATTGTGGGAAGTCCTCTTCCAGACCTGGACTCGATATACGCTGTCCAGATCTAGAAGAAGGCCCAACGTATTGTCGCCAACTCTAACTCTACCCACCCGGGCAATGGACTGTTTGTACCGCTTCCATCTGGGAAACTGTCTGCCTCATACATGGATGCGCTCTATTGACTGAGGTACCTGCGCGCCCATCTTTGCTTGTTTTTAAGTGGGTGTTTCACTAACAATTTTCATATTCAGATTAGTATCAGAAGAAGTTATTCTGAAAATCTGAATTAATGCACACTTTAGTTTTAAGTAACTTTATTATATCACTGTTTTCTGTGTGTTTTATGATTTGTCTTGTTAAGAATCCTAATTTGATCAAACTTGAAATTGTATTAAACTTTTTCATCCAATTTTTTTTTTTAAATAACATTTACCTTTTAATAGAAGCTGATTCGGTAGTTTATATAATTTCATACATCTGACAGACATGTGTATTTTTTTTTATTATTATTATTTTTTGGGGGGGGTTCAACCCTTTATTATTATGGACAGGACAACTGGGAGAGAGAGAGGGGTGAAGACATGCAGCAAATGGACCCCAGCCAGGGAATCGAACCGGGGTCATCTGCTTGGTTAGGCCCATGGCCTCGTACATATGTGCGCTTGCGCGCTCTACCGACTTAGCCACCGGCGCCACTTCTTAGCCATTTTTAACATCAGAGTAGAATACATTGTTCTCTATAAACATCCAGGACAGTGTTTTTAATTTTAGATTAGACACCCGGTTTACAGAAGCAAACGGGACTCCTTATCATCCTACGAAAACCCAAACATTAAGCTGCTGACTGCATTCAGCAGGCAAGGAAACATTTCATGCATAGAAAAGAGGAGTGACCAAAGCAGACAAGAGGACACCTTGGACTTGCTATGACCGCTGTGACAAGGTGGCTCAAAACAGCAGTCAATGAGGAGTCTTGCTGAAATATATTTTAAATATAGAGGGTGAAGTCTTACAGGATGAAAAAAAAATATGAAAAAAAACAAATCAAGTCATCACATAAACTTAAAAAAAAACACCCACCTGACATGTGGTCTTCTCGCAAAATTGCTGCAAGAGCAGTTCAGATCTTTGCATGTGGTTGAAATAACTCACTTACAGAAAAACAAAAGTATAAACTGAATCCTGTGCCACCAACTACTTTGTCATTTCAGATGACAAGAATCTGAATAGATGTCACACCAAAGACAAAAGCTGAAGAGTGGTGAAAATTTAATGATTTCTCTCTTTGAGAGGCTGCTAACTTAACAGGGAAGCGGGTAGAGCTCAGCACAGTGCTGCAGAGCATTAAACTTTTTTTTTTTTCTCTAAAAACAATGCCATGTTTGTCATTTGTTAATCTCCACAGCACCAGCAGCAGTTTCACAAGGTCAGAGCATGAGGTTTACCTGAAGAGCTCCGCTGTACCCAAACCTCAGTAAGTTAAGAGGACAGCTTAATTGGTCTATGAAATATTCCAAAACGCATACACACTCAACTGTTTGTTGAAGTGTTTCTAATTGCATGTATCAGCATGGGGATTCTAACTACTGGAACCAACAAAATGTCTAATTGTGCACAAATAATTGCTTTTATTACCACATAAGTAATCACACTGTGTAGACAGAGCACTGCCACACTCACAGCACAAGCTTGAAATGAACTGCATAAGGCAGCCCCAATATCGAACACACAGACACACAGACACACACACACACACACACCCACACCTTTTGTCCATTTACTGCTGCAGAGATGAGAGAGAGAAGGATAGGAATTTCCTGTATCTCAGGCTTTTCTCTCATCCTTCAGCCGACTGCTCTCTCTCAGCCTGCCGAAGCTTAGGTGAGAACTTCGCCTGTACTCCCACCTTCAGCATTTCCTCAAAGTCCCAATCCAAATCCCAACCAGGATAATCTCATCCCTCCACCCTGATGTACTTCCATTTATCCCAGCCTTGTACTACTGCCAGCTCAGTCCCGTGTTAGGGAAAAGGAGAAAGAGGATTTCCTCCGCTTTCCCCTTGCTCGGGCACTTCACTGAGGTTGTAAGTCCGTATCGCCTCGGAGCTCCACACAATCTGCTCAATGTCACCCCTGCAGCGCCTCAGGACACAATGGCCACTTGCTCGTTATCAGGCCTCTTCCAGCCGTGGGTTCATCTGAATGACTTAAAGAGCAGAAATAAATTCCTGTACAACATTAGCAACCAGAAAAGTCTTGTAGTACAATAGTGTAACAATGGTGGCTATCATCAAAGGCCCACTACTCATCTTGCATCAAAAAGGAGAAGGGTGAGGTACCTTTTTTTTTTTTTTTTTTTAAATGGAAAAAAAAAAAGTAGTCAAGCAAGCTGTCACATAAAACCACTGCTCTGAGTTAAACATTTCTTTAATATTGTGCTGAATATGGGAACATGACATCCTATCTTGTCTGTGACAAAAGTCATTCTGAGTTTCCACGAGGCCGATTTTACAGAGAGACAATTATGTTAATCAGCTGCATGCTAGATTGCAGTCTTGTTCACATCCCTGAAGCCAATATCGAAAATTACTCACTAGTAGAGACCAATAGGCGGTCAATGAGCCAATAGAAAAGCCCTCCCACCGTCAACACTCACACAAAACCACAACGAGGGAAATATGCAACTTCATCGCTAAGCCCATCAACACCATACAAGCATCACAATACACAATAAAAAAGTCCAACAATGACCAAAACAACTCAACCAAAAAGGAAAATAAGCTCAACCACAACAAACTGATTGAAAATGAAAACCACCGCACATTCTGCAGCATAAATTTGCACCCAGCAAACAAGCACAAAATAGGCATATTGCTGCAAGAAGCACAAAAAAAAAAAAAAGTTCTAAAGTTATTATGATGATTACTATGCCTACAACTACGACTACTACTACACCCTGCGGGTGACAAATGCGTTGTTGAGGTTCCCGTGAGGCCATATTTCACCACAACATAAATCAGCATCATGGGAGCATCAAAAACAACAGTCAAACAACAGCTAGTATGATGCCAGAAATGAAATACCATTGCACATTAGATGACAGCAGGAGGAATAAGCAGCCAGCAGAAAAGCAGAAAAAGCAGCAAAGCAGCCATATTGCAAAGCACAAAAACACTGACTGAATAAAGCCAACGTATGACAGCAACAGAGCAACAATGAAAAAAAAAAGAAGAAAAAAAACAACATCAACAAACCAAGCTATATATGTAGATATGTATCTTTCCAGTGGTCAGCCTAAGCAAAAAAAAAATAAATAAATAAATAAAAATAAAGAAAGTGCAGATACTACACACACAGACACACAGATGACAGCAGCAGAAATTAGCAGCCAGGAAACAAGCACAAAACAGAAGAGGCCTTCAGCAGCAAAGCAGTATGTCAGCAGCCATACTGCCAAGTACACAACCAACAAACGAACAAAGCCAAGACACCAGCTTACGATATGCGTGCTCGCAAAAGCAGTAAATAGGCACTTACCTTGTTGAAGCAGAGCGCTGATAGCCAAGTAATCTCTTTGGGAAGAGACGCTGCAGTTCCAAGCTGCAGAAGTGGCATACTGAAAACTCCAGGTTCCAGCTTGAAGCAGCCTTTGAGGCCAAAAGCTGATATCGCAACCGGCGGGCGTTTATTTCTCCAGTAAGCCCTCTTAAAGTAACAATTTCGGACCGTTGGGTGTGTGGAGTATGTGGAGAAAATGTGAACATGACGACCTACCTTATGTGTGATGAAAGCCATGTCGAGTTTCCTGTGAATGGGATGTGTACAAGACTGCAGCCATAGCATTCATACATCAAACTCGGCAGCATTAAAAGCATCGTGAGATTGACAGACAACAATGCAAAAATTGTTGGATAAATACCGCAGCAGCCAGCAAAGAAGAACAAAACAAGCGCGGAAACAAGGACACAAACACTGACTGCCATTACCATGAGTATAGATTTAAGTGTGATAATAAAAGAGAAGACAGCAAACTACCACACCGCTCTCAGTTGAACATCTAATACACATGCTGAATACAAAGAACATGGAAAATATGACATTGAGGCCCTGCTTTTGTGCGATACTAATGAAAAGAAGCAGGAAAATATGTTGTAGCCCATAATCCTCAAACTCGAGAGTTCACAGATCATCGCTACATAAACCACCTGCATAAAACGCAACCAAAACAATGAAGAAATCTTACAACCACTGCATGCAAAGGACAACATCAGAAATAAGCGTCCAGCAGACAAGCGCAATGTTTCCAGTGCTGAGCTGAACCGCAAGCAGAAAATGTGAACGTGACAACTTACACTGTTTGTGTCAAAAGCCATTTTGAGTCTCCGTGAAGAAAATATTACAAAGAAAATTACTACTACACTGAATGTGTTTGCGTACAAGCTGATATTTACATTTCCTGCAGCCAATTTATTCTACTCTCTGCAAGAGACCTGCAGGCAGCAGTGTCCGCTCCCAAATAAATAAATACATAAATACATACATACATACATAAATACATACATACCAATGGCAACAACCGTGAGGGAAAATATGTTATAATACCAATTTAGCCAATAACATACAGAAAAGTCAAACATGAGCGCTCGTACCTCATGGCTAACATAAACGAAAAGCATGAAAGCAGCAGAACACAAGCCAGGAAGCAACCAAAGCGGGTCAGCAGTCAGCAGGCAACTACAAAACAGACCTTAAACATCAACATGGCATTGGAAGCCATGTTTGTCAAGCACACAAACACTGACTGATTAAGGCCGAGATGACCATTACTATGTGTACCACTAAGTGTAAAAGTGAGAAGCAAGCTGTCACGTTAGCAGGTTTCTTAGAGAGAAATAATTCTAAAGTCTGGTTTCATGTACTGGATGTGTCGAGAAAATATGTGGAGATTATTTGGCCACCACTAAATCACCAGCATAAATACAACCGGCAGAAAATGAAGCCCAGCCACTGCAACAAATTGATTAACAGTTAATTTCCCTTAAAAGTACTGCATGCAGCTGGCAGCAGCAGAAGTCAGCAGCCAGAAGTCCAAGTGCAAAACAGTGCATGGAAACACCAAAGCAGCGTTGGCAGCCAAACTCAGCCTAACCAAAGCCTAGACAGAGCTCACAGTATAGCATCAAATGGGCACTTACCTCTACGAAGAGAGAGGCGCAGACTGTGAATATATATTCCTCCACAAAGCCATCCCAAAGCAACATCTTTCAAACTGTTGGCAGGCGAGCCATCTTAAAAAAAAACACAAAAGGCTACATGAACAGCAGCAGGTGTTTTCATCAGGGGAGGAGTGGGCGGAGAATTGACTGCTTTTGAAAAGGCCGCCTTTTTATTTTTTTTAACCTGCAGTGAGCAGTGTGTCCTGCGGGATGAAGCATCTCAAACCCCTGATCTCTGCCTTGACGAGCTGACATGCGATCTAATTGTTTGGTGGTATCTGATCATCTGTTCAATTTAGGAAGCAAAAAAAAAAATTCTTTGTATTTCGCCCAACTTCTTGGAGCGGTAAGTCTGAAAACTGCACAGCACCTGACGGCTAGAAAGCGCGACCCATTCAGGTTAAACTTATTCTGCTGTGTTGATACCCAGTGTTAGTTTATCCTCAATTTAACCTTTGTAAAATGCAGCATTAAAAGCACAATTTAATGAACACATCAAATTCATTCAATTACCAATCACACATATGGCACGTCTGAGCATGACACTCGCGAGGAATGAGAACTGATATGAGCGATGACTAATCTGCCTGAAAATCTGGATTCTGGCAGCGTGAATTCATCATTTTGCACAGTTCACTCCATTTAGGTGCAACAAACAGGGGGGAAACACAGTTACAGGTGTTCAGTCTGCATTCGGGACCTCATGTGGCCGATAAATAATAATCATTAATTCTTGTGTTGAAATTTTGCAGCAGCATCAACATTCATGCCGTCTTAACTAATGCAATATGGGAACAGTTTTGTTGCAAGTCCAGCAGACAAACCTAACATCACTCCTAACATCACTTTTTTGAGCGCTAATTTTATTTGTGGGAGGGGGGTTTCTTTGGATTTAACCTGTGCTGCCTGTTGATTGTTTCAGACACTGCTACAATTTTTCCCTCACTGCAAAGAAATGAGAAAAACAGCACTATGGCCGACGTAAAAAGAGGTTTATAACATATATAAAATCAGTTTAAAGAGACCTGACTGTAATGGTTTGATTCTAATCGCTCTGCCGTGGTGTTATGCAGTCACACTTCTCTGCTCACCAACCTGCAGTCTCCAAATGTGTATTTCGACGCCGGCGCAGACGTCCACTTTGTGTCGGAGTCTGATTTTTGGCTTGATCAAAATGGATTTCTTTTATGATGTGAAATTAGCCATTTGAAGGCTCACATAAAGTGCAATCCGAAACCCTGGATGGAAGCCTTTCTCACTTGTCACTGGTAAGTAATGAATAAAGTTATAAGCGCTTGTATTCAGTGAGCACTTTCCAAAAACCGAATGAGGAAAATGATGAATAGCTCGGTGGTGCAGTGATTAGGAGAGGGGGGGGGGTTAAAATAAAAAAATCCACTCTAAGACACTTACAAATATCTGTTTGTTTACAGTTTATTTCCCTCATTATGACATCTAGGTGCAATATTTCCAGCATGAAAGTTTGACGTTTTTAACAATATGAAACATTAATTGTAGATATCAGGCTTTTTGGTCCTCAAGATACAGTTTTGGTCTGCAAAGCAAACAAAAGGGAAAATCCAGGCAAGAGAAGACTACGCGTGACACTCTTCTCTGTTTCTTTCACCAAGGTGCCCCTCATTAGAGCCCTTAACCCCCCCAGCAGCTCTAGTGGCAATCAATTGAAGGCCATGGCTTTATTTGGCATGTATCGCGTGCATATGTTCATTACTCTAAAATTCTCTGAGAGAGCAGCGCTGGAGAGAAAGCTCTCAAAGAGGAGAAGAACGGCAGAAAAATGGTTAAAGTGGCTTCTAGATTGCTGTCAATGACTAAGTTTGCCACATAGTCCATGGCGTGCGTGGTGACATCAGCGATGGCACAAGCTGTCAGTGACTCAAGGAGCCAGTGTCAGCTGTCAGGCACATGCAGCAACACTAGCTGACATGGGAGGCCTCAGGCATATGCACTGTATGTGGCAAGACATGTACAGTCATGATGATCATGTGCACCATGACACACTCAGTCCATCATCATGGTGCTGCTGTCATGTTAACATTGGGTCTGGATATGTAGAAGTGCTCACACTGATATGATAGACACAAAATGTATGTTGCACACAATGATCTAATTAGGGGAAAGTGCTCTTATTTTGAAAATCAGAGCAAGAATAAGTTACAGCTCATTCGCCCAATTCTTTCGATTTAATTCATTTCATTTCTTCATTGCTCTTCTTCTGTTCACTTGTCGCTTATGCAAACTGTTTTCTCACTACTTGGTGATTTGGTTGTTTGGTTGTGATTTGGTCCACCACTACGTCTACAACTGTACATGTACTACTGTCAGGCTATAATGATATAATTTTAGCGATTATGACCAAAAGCCCATTTTTAACAAGTTCCCTACTACAGCTTTAAGCTCTCAATATAGATTATCTGTCATTTTATGTTCAATTTCAGTCCAATTTAAAACTAAGAAAATTTCTACATATCACAAAACAATAATCTCAGAGGACTTTACTCTAACTATGGTTCCCTTGAACATTTTATCTCACTTCAAAACATGCAACTTTATATTATTTTGTATTCACCTTTCTACAAGCTAAAGTAATCTGTTCGTACTCACTATACCACTCGTAATGCTCAAATCGAGTGTCAGCTGTATGTTGTGGTGTTGTTGTAAAGTGGACCCAGGTGTAAATGGAGATATTGGCTGGCACGGGCCAAGGACAGATGGGGCGAGAGGAGATGGTGGAGCGTGTCTGGCCGGCTGGAGAGGTACAGGGATAGCAGGCGCGTGTGTGTGTGTGTGTGTGGGTTGGTGGTGGTGGGGGTGAAAAAAACACAAGGAGCAGCTCTCAGAATCGTTTCGCTAAAGGAGAACTGGCGACAACATGGTGGAGAAAAGTTGATGATAAGGTGCAACGGTGATGAGCTGATAGGTGGCAGGTGTGCAGGTCATCAGGAGCCGTGAGAGTGGCGCTATTTCACTCACCTAATTATCATCATTGTTTGGGCATGTTAAAGTGTGCTGTCGAGATACAAATGGCATCGTAATCAAATGATATTGTGTGTGTCGTGGGGACAGAACGGTGCAGAAGAAGACGGTTTCAGAAGGATTATTGCTGGCAGAGATTAAGGGGCCATGAAATAAGGATCAGGCAGAAGAAAAGCATGAAAGCAAGCCAGCGTGCATAAAATACAGCAGGTCTAAAGCTAAGCCATGCACAGACGACATGAAAGCCAAATGTATTGTAAAACTAACTGTTGATCTAAAAAAAAAAAGTCAGAGGCCACTGAAACCATTTAGTGTAGACAGACAAAGGGAAATACTGGAGAATTTATTTATACTGGACTCAAGATGACTCAAAAATACAGAGACTTCAGCTGACTTCAGTCAGCTAAACCTCATTCGGGTACATTTGACACTCGGATCAAGATGAAAAGCCTTTCGTGAGTCCTCCCAAATTTGATTCTGAACGCAACATTGACCACATCAAAGAAAAATTTGAAGCAAAACATACGGTTCAACAGTTTAAAAAATACTGTATTTCTCTGAACATCATAGCACACAAACATAAAATATGATCCTTTTTTTTTAATCTACCCTCAGTCATTGTCACTATTAATTACACACACATCACTTTATCAAGTTTCAGTTGCCAGGAAACAAACACCAAAAAAAAACTTGTTTACAGGAAAAAGACAGTTTTTAATGACATGTTTTGCTGTCAAAAAACACAATGTGCAACTTGGAGCCCTCTGACTGTACTTCAGTGTCGCTGTCATAAGAATATCAACATAAATCCATATTGCAGGCTCGTTAGTCGAGCACACCCCATATTGTTTTGCTGCTCATTGTCATTTTGTTTTTTCTATTATTAATTACCCCGGCTTAATACAAGAGGATTTCTCATTTTAGACGGTCATTAGAAACACATTACTGCACTGCTGATGCGACGTGACTTATTTACTCCACAACAATTTCCTCTCTCGCGTTGCCTCAAAGGCTCTGAAATGAGCCTGGGAAAGAAAAGGACAAGCCCAGGTTACACTGGAGAGAAAGCACACAAGATTTTGTGTCATAGTGAACAAGGCACATCAGTGCTGCAGTGTGCAGGTTGAGCTGCAAGAAATGGATTTCTGAGTTTGCCTTTGCAGCCCTCAGCAGGGCACTAACGTTATATTATTGGCTGTTAGCAGCTCTCAAGTTTTTCTATTATCGCGGTCCATGACTTGACATCACTGTTAAATAGCGGCACAACATGTACCTTCCAGCTTGTTCAATTGTTCTGACCCCATGAACCCTCAGGACTGAGGGACATAGTGCCAAAGAAAGGAGGGGGAGTAAGGAGAGGTCAACACCAAGGTGATCCGCCTTTGGAGAAAAAAAAGTGTGTCTGCGGCAGCACGTCCACGTACAATACTGTTCCCATTTAACACACAAGTCTGCCACCTGCGTAGATGCTGTGGCAATCCAGTCCTCTGTGTTATTGAAAGTGCATTGATAGTTGCTGGACCTTTTCTGTATGATGAATGGCCGTGAGCCGTGTGGACAGCTGAAACAAATAGCTCTCCCTGCTCTAACTATGGTCGGCTGCCTGATGGTGCGTCAATAGCGAGCTGCCTTTAGCCCCTTTAAGCCCAAACAACAATAAGTATTATGCTCTCTCGGTACAAGGTGCCGCACACAAACTTATCTTGCTATCCGTTTGTTCGTTTTCAAAGAGCGTGAGGATTCGAAGGGTCACTAAAGTATCTGGGGTTGATGAACAACCTCTCGCCCTGTGCCTGGCTCGAACTGAGAGCCCTCTGTCTGCACTATATGACCACAAAAGCTACAAAGTTCTATTAGGCATCACTGGTACTGCAAAATATAAGACTTCTGCAACATGCTTAATAAAATGGTCGCTCCGTATTAGCAGTATCTTATATTGACATAGAAATTCACACGCTAAAATATGTTTTAGTGTGTAATGGGTCATTAATATGCAGACGAGAGCGAACTGATCAGCTTAGTTTTAGCAGTGGTCATAATTGAGAACAGCAAGTGCATAGATGTACAAAGACATTTCAATGCCCTGGACATAATTCTGTACTTTTTGAAAATCCCATTCAGTGCATTTACAGTCACAGTCGTTCAAATAGCAAGGTCTGTCACACCATCCAGTGACCTGCTTCAAGAGATAACACATAAAGCAAACGGGCTATAACTGTGGCATTGTTTAAGTACAGGAAACTTCTGTAACATCCCAAATCATAAAAAGCTCCACACATCACCCAGGATTAACCATCTTACATGCATTTGGCATTTCAGGTGCTGAAATATGTACATGTTTTAAGTGAGTGATTGATCACCAAGCTGTAGTCCATCACACGGTTATTTTCACTACGCTAACATGAAAAAAAAAAAATTTGCTTCCAACCTTTTTTATCTTTCTGCCAACATAGCCATCGCCGTTAGTCCTGCAACCTATAGGCCAGGTTGTTCTCCCTCAGGGGGGCATTCAGCAGTATTTTCTAATAAATTAACACAAATTACAGACTCTGAAGTTGAGTCGTACTGCTACGCTTGTTCAGCGATGGCAGTCGAGAGCGATGCCACTTGTGATTGTGTTCCTGAGAATGGCTTGCCCCTTGTTACCAGCCGAGCCTTCTCCTTTAAGGAAGATGGTCAAGGTGGATGCGTGCATGTGGCGTAGTAGGTTCAGGTTCAAGTGAAGCGGTTCTGAAAAAGGGGCCATGTATTGTGTTCGCTGCATCGAGTGACTAAAGCAGCTCTTTCATGCGACATTGCCACTGACACTTGTCTGTACTGTAGATGCTGCCTACCATTTAACTGACGTGCAAGGCAATGGCCAGTTGAACTAAAGGAAGAGAGGTCTCCCAGCTACAGTTTGGAGAACAAAAGCTCCGTCTCCATCTCTAGCAGTCTGTTTGTGGAGGTTTCTTGTTGTCTGAGTAGACTACACAAAGGAATCTGAGAAACACAGAGTTTCACTGCTACATCATTAAATCACCACGATCAGAGTTACAAGCATCCAGTGGCGACATGAAATATCCAGATAGAGTGAGCATGCTGATATTTTTCTATCAAAATACAATGGGTTACACCATTCAGTTATTTAAAAAATAATTTTACTGTTTACTCATGGTAAAATTTATCTTGTCAAAATTATGCTGATTGTGTCCATTTAGGTGCTATTTGTTTCTTTGTGTCTGATAGTATAATGACTGTCCATGCCTTTCTGTTAGTTAAGAAAGGTTAGAGTTGGAGTTACATGTTTTGAATGTAATGATCCAACAGGAAGAAGATCCTGATGTCCTCCAATGAAATGATCAGGGAATCAGGTTCTGATAAATGCACAAGTTGACAGTGCGAACAGATGCAAAAGGAGAAAAAAAGCCACGTGTGTGACAGCTGACACAGAAAATATATGATTTAGGACAAGGTAATGGCAGAGGCAAGGTATTTTTTTGTAGGTACATGCAGTACTTACAGGGAACCACTTGTGTGGGAGAAAAGGGAAAAAAAAATCTTGTAATCTTGCAACAGGAAGGTTCATCTCAAAGCAGTCTCTTGTCCTTTTTCACATTCGCAGGAATGAGATTACCAGGAACACTCTGTGGTTTCAATCAGCGATGACAGTTGGTGAGTAGGCGTGTACCAATAGGACAATGGCCAAAGCCTGTGGCCGTTTGGTGCATCCTTTATTTTTATCTGGATATGAAGAACCTCTGTGGTACTTCCTTGGAGACCAATTACCTCCCAAAGAGGTTCAAGCCATTTTGTCTTCACAGTGGTCATGGCTGGAGTGGAATGAGGCACATCCATCCATATCAGCGCACCGAATAACTGCTGTACCTACGGAAGTTGTACCGAATGGATTTGCATTTCAGATTTGTCTGTATCACGCTGCAACCAGCCTCAAGAGATAACAAACAAGCCAAATAAAACCTGACCAGTTTCCTCTGCATCTGTCATGCTGCTTGAATGACCAAGACTCCTGCAAAATCCCATATAAAATGGACGCGCTGAGATACAGATGCCTCTGCGAACGTTGGATAATGCAATGTAAATGTGCTCTGCCTTGAACTGATTTCTCTTAAGACTGAGCACATGGGCACGAAATCAGAATATGTTACATCTGAACTAAGCTGAACTGTCAGTCACCTCCTGGAAACCGGGGGGGGGGGGGGGTTCCTTCACTACCTCAGGAAAGGCCACTGCATGTGTACAACCTTAATACATGCACTCCTGAGTGAACAACCCACTGCCTGCTTTGGGCTGTGGGTATAATGTCTCGTTCCACTGATTTGACTGCCACTGAAGGGTGCACTTAAAAGCTTAAGCTTTTAGTTTGTTGTGTCCCAGCAGCTGACTACAGGTGCTGCATGTTGTTGATGTCAGAGCAGCCTGGGTTGATTCCAATCTGTGAGCGGGCACAATGTGAGATATTAATAACTCACCTGCGCATGTTCGTATCCTTATGTGGGCGTGTGTGTTTGTATGTTTGTGCATACGCATGTGCGTGTTTGTTTATCCATGTTGTTGTTGTTGTCGTTGTGGGAGAGAGAGAGAGAGAGAGAGAGAGAGGAGAGAGAGAGAGAGAGAGAAAGTGCAAAGGATATTAAACACCCACAGCTCCCTCTAGCTTCCTCACTGTGAACAACTGCGCTAGATGCAGAAGGGGTGGTGGTGGTGTGCGTGTGTGTGTGTTCGTGTCTGTGTGTGTGCATGTGTCCATGCATCCAGATTCAACCAGGTACAAGCTCATTTGTCCTCATTTAAAGCAGTGATGGAGATCTGGAGTGGAGCAGAGCCAGAATCAAAGACCAATTTGCCAAACTGGTTAGGATGTTTTTTTTCTATCCCATCTCTTCAAACAAACTAATAATGCTGCAAATCATCAAACACCAAGCTGTTGAGATAGCAGCAACGCTCAGCTGATTATTAACCATGAATCAGCATAATGCGCCCAAATGCTTACTTTTGCTCGGTCTATAAAGAAAAATGCAGTTTTTGTTTTTTTTCTTTTCTCCACACTGCAGTCAGTGAGAGAGCCACTGGAACTGCTGATGAAATAACAATGTGAAATATTCTGGGAGACAGACTATCAGAGACTTGGCCAATGAGCTGATAGAGAGAAGCACTGAGACCAGAGTCTGAGCCGCTAAAGAACAAATGAGACGAGAGAGAAAGAGAAAAGTTTAGACAGGGGGGGGGCTTTCACTGATGGATTTACTGAGAAGAAAAGTCTGAGTGAACAAAGAGACGAACTGATAAACACCCAGCAGAGAGATAATATGTTGCATTAAGGTCAGCGAGGGACATTCTTATAAATACCAGTCGCTAATAATTTCTACTGTCTTGATGTAGTTTTTGATGGTGGAGATGTGCTCAGTTGGTTGTAGCTTATGCACATTTTAATGCTAAATGTTAATCACAATAAATCTGGTTGCTATATAAGATACATATGAGTTGGAGAATCACTTTAATCACTTTTTCACCCTCTGAATGTCTAAATATTTCTGCAGAATAACAAAATATAAAAGGAAAAACTCCTGGCATGCAGCTGTGTCAATAAAGCACTGCAGCTTCATATATTTGTTATTTTGCAGCTTTTATCTGTATTAATAATCACTGGCCTATCATAATCTCCCAAAAGATTAGTCCTGTTTGATTTTGGATTACTTTGAAGTAATATAGAGTGATCGCTTTGCTGTGTGTGCTGGAAAAGAGGTGGATCAGCTCGCTTATACTAAAACCTACAGACAGGCAATCTATTAAATTTCTATCTATTCTATTAAATTATTTTGTCAATCTATTAAAAAAAAAAACATTTAAGAGATTAAATGTGAAACATCTGGTAGCACTCGCAGTCTAAAAGATGACATGATGGAGATGAAAGGGCATCTTACATTTATGAATCAGGTTTTGTGTTTTAGGACCGGAGCTGTATTATGTTTCTGCTGCTAATGAGCTTGATGATGAGCGAGAGAGAACAGATGAAATTTACCGATCCCTGTGGGTGAATTTGGTGGGAAAATGACATTTAAGGAACAGTCTTAGCCTGTGTACACAGCGTAATATAATTTTTTCAGCAGACAGATTTTGTTGAACAGCAATTTCAACCCAAACATTGGCCTAGATAATCTGTAAACACCTCCAGGAACAAGAGCCGTGCATTTTTTTTATTAATACTGTTTTAGGGAGACGTTTGAGGGTGAGCAAATTTAAAACTTTTACAAATTTGTGTGTTATGCGCATGAACGTATTTTCTTCCATGTAAACCTATGGTACTTACAACTTTCTTTAATATATAAATAAGTAGGTAAGTACTTTTTTTTCAGCATGACACCTTTTCACAAGCTTCATGAGAATAACATTTAAACTAACATAACATTTAACTTTAAAGGGTCATACCAGTGTTTTTGCAATTTATGTTTTTATTATTTACATTACTGTTGAGCATTTTTACATTTTGTAGTGATTCAGTTTCTGTTCATTTTTACTTCCAAAGCAATTATGAGATTTACTGTGAAGACTGACACAGCATTACCTCACAACAGTAATCTAATTCTGACAAAAAGATTATAGGCTACGCATGCAATTACACAGCTGGTCTGGTCTGTCAATAATTTTCATAGCATATGGAAATGAGCGTTAAGCCGCGGCTGCTTGGATGGTAAACATAAAAATACCACTACAGCATGTTTTGCAAAATAGTCCGAATACCTGATAAAGGCAAGACGCAGCAGTAATTAATAATTTGCATGTTTAAACATAACATTTGAGAAAACCTATACAAAATACAAAAAAATATTTGTTTCATGGTGACATCTATTAATTTTTCTCCCTCTTCGTCGGGTCTCACCTTAATACAGGATTTAAATAGGCGACAAAGCCTTTTAGGTGAGGCCTTCCTCCATTCTAGTGAACATCTAGACTTTGCAAGCAATTACTGACAGAAACTTACTCTCTGACCTCTGCAGTGGCACTTTAAGGATTAACAGCGATGAATCAGTTTGAATTCCCACAAAGAATTAGTGCCCCCACCTCGCACAAAAACTACCGGCCAGGGTGCTCCTGATCAACACGCTGCGGTTAACCTCCACTCACTCTGTGACTTGGCAGTAAAAACCTCCAGTTCAGCAGGGCAGCTCCCAGTCTCAACTGCATGAATGTGAAGGAGGGCATTGCTGAAAAGTGCATTTGTGGAAACCTGAATAAATGCATGTTGGAATAAAAATCTCTTTTTCCCCGGAGCTTCTGACACTATGACCTGCAAAGTCTGGAGTTTGACTCCTGCCTGCATGTGCATCATCCCACTCCACAGTCATATGGAAGGCAATGTGTCTGACTGCCTGGTATGTCTGAAGCCCTGTCCTCTGGGATTCATTTAACTCTGTGTCGAGTAATGTAATTTTCACTGGCATAGTTCTGTGACTTATTTGACTTACTTAAGTGTTGTGATTATTACAGGGCACTTGTCGCACGTGTCAAGTAAATAATCTGATGGGTTTTTGTTTTCAGTCAAGCACTCAAACTCAGCATTTTGACTCTTTTTTTTATTTATATATTTATTTTTATAATACATGAGACATTTTTTTTACATTTTTTTTTCTTTGTACAAACAGTGCATGGTGTAAAATTTAAAACAGAAGTATTGATTTAATGATGTTTCTGTTTTTGCCCTTTGCAATGGTTTATCAAAAAAAAAACAATTAACATGAACATGCTTTTTACATTTGTACATGGTATTTAACCATATCTCTGTACACAATCAACACATTATACAAATTTGCATCAGTATGTATATGTGATTACAGATGGTTTGCCAAACGGTTGCAGAAATGCTTGCTTTTAACCTCCCACGTCGGGCGCATTGCTGCTTCACACAAGCTGAGGTGCAAAGCTAGTGAGAGTAACTGTCAGGTTGTGTGCCTTCTGGCATTTGGTGGTGGTCTGTCAGTGCAGTGCAGGATATAGGCAGGACCATGGCACACGCTATCAAAGCACAAGTCTGAAGTTAATCAGAGCATGCTTGCGTCTCTCTTGACGAACGCGAGAGTGTCACCCGTTTCATTGTAGTGCGGTGGAAAAATAGCTTAGTGCAGCTCACGATGACGATCGAGCGAGGAGCGAGGTGCTCTTTAGAAAAGTGCAGATCCCAGCAGTCCTCCTGAGGCCTGTAAAAACCAGAGAGGAGCTGGTCTTCATGGAGAAGAAAAGAGGCAGGCGGAGGGAAAGGTGATGAAAGAACTCAAGTCCAACATTATTTAAGTTTTGCACGGCTGACTGATTATGAGCAGGTGTGTTGAATGCTCAAAGCCCTCCTGCAGACCCCCCCCTAGCCACTTCACCCACTTCATACATAGGAGGGAGGGATCGTCAGTGCTCAATTAATGCACATTAATTTCCCTCATCTAGAAAATGTTACTCTGGATAATCAGGAGAGTGTGATTCATTTTTGCCTCCCATGCCCTTCACACACAGTATTATGCATCTACAGCTCCGGCTGTTCACTTTAGTATCAAGTGAATCCATCCAAGGTTTGAAAATGTGTCTGCTGAAATAATGAAAGGTGCAAGCTGTTACTTCAGCAGGACCTCCTGCAAAGAAACAAAGCAAGTATACAACCAAGAATGGTATTATGAGCTCCTTACACTCTAGTCTGACTCAAGGTAGAGCAGGAAGTGTGAATATATTAATGAAAAGTTAATTCAACACTGCGAACGACACAGAAAGTCTTACATGTTGACGTGTTATGTGGATATACATTTATATATGTATATACTGTATACATAAGTCCAAACTGCTAAATACATATTCTGTATATAAGTATACATACATGCATATACTTATGTGTTCATACAGTAGTGTACTGTACGTACAGTATGAACCTGTAATAATGAAGCATACTATATTATATATATATATTGCACTACATACATTTTGTCACTCTACATTATATATATATGTGTATATATATATGAATAAATACATACACACAGAGCGCATATGGTTGATTGTGTCCGTATAAATCATTATTTTTGTATTTGTATCTCATAGTTACAGATTTTTACTTTCAGCTCAAATGGCGAATGGTGAGACAGGGAACAGGAAGCACGGACAGGAAGGGGGCGGGGGGTAGTTTGTTGGGTCAATTGGCCTTGAAATAGAGGCAGACTTCACCTCAGGTTGGAATGGGCTCCTTTCCCCCCTGAAAATATTCATGAAGCAATTATAATTCATACGATTAACAGGGAGGAACACAGGGAAACTGTGATGAGCATTGTAATTATGGGATTTGTGCAATATGTGCGAGATAAGAGTGTTTGGGTTCCTTTTGTTTGTTTTTATTTTCTATATGTGTGTGTGTGCATGAGTGTATGCTTTGACATGCAAGCGAAGTGCAATTGACTTGATAGGGGAGGTAAAAAGCTGAATATCCTTGAGCTCTTGCTCCTGGAGAACCTGCGTGGAACCGCTGGCATCAATATTAATGAAGCGGATCGGTAGCAGGTCTGCGTCCAACCGCAAAAAGTGCATTTCTATCGTCATAATCTACAATCTGTGTTTATTGGTCATGACTAAGGTTCTTTGGTTTCCTTATCAGTGAGAGGATTAATATCAGGGAGCAGGAAGGAAACACGTGCGTCTCCGATGCAGATGGTGTTTTTTGCTCCTGTCCAAATCTCAGCTGTTGGCTTATATTATGCCGCTGTTAAATGAGGAGAGAGAGAACACACCTTCTGTCTGTCTCTCTCTCCACCCACTGACTATCTTTCCGGATGTGCCCCCTATCTCCCTATAGCGAGAGACTCTGCTTGTTGTTGTTGTTTTTGTCTCCACCTAAAAGCTGTTTCTTTGCTTCATAGATAGATGAACATGAGTGCTTCAGGTCATCAAATACAGTCTGGCCTTCCCGCTGAGTCTGAAGTGTGCGTTGGAGTGTTTGCGGAGACGGGTGTGTTGGAGTGTTTGTACATGAGCAAATGAAAAAAAAAGGTTTGTTTTTGTGTGTGTGTGTACATGCATCTGTGTGCAGGAGAGGATGTGTGTTGGCACATACGAGTTTTGCAATCCATCACACCAGCGATGAAGGTTGCTATAGAAACACTGCTCAGCCGTATGGCTACAGACACTGGGTAACATTTAATCTATACATGAATATGTGTGCAACTATGAAAAGGGCTCTGAACCTTATCTAAAGTCTTCTCTAAGACTGTCAAATGTACCATGATTCTCTGAGTTGGGATTTTCAGGCGGCACAGCGGGATCAAGGTGACGATATTCCTACAGCGAAGGTGAACTTCATTGAGATCAAACACCGTGCAGAGTTACAGAGACGTAAAGAAAGGCATTCAACTGGAAAAAGGAAAATAAAGATGCTTTCCCACAAGGAAATATGAGCAATTATGTGAGATTTAAACTTATTTCAGACGAATTCAGCTAGCCTGTACACGTGTCTTCAGCCCAAGGCGGTGCTTAATTTTCTCCACAAATGTGTCCTTTTGTTGATTTGAATCAAGAAAAAAAAATCACTTCTGCAAAATGCCACCCTCAGAAGGGGCACGTAGCCAATCACAAAGCTTCTTAATCTAAGTTGTGTTCTGGTATTTTTGTTTCTCTGCATAGTGAACCAGAAATGCTCACAAAACAACTCTGAATGGGAACGATTCAAATTGCAAGTTTATTAAAAAATTTCTCCGCCCAAACTTGTGCGAGCCCGTCTTGATGAATGAGGCAGTCTCTAAGCAACATGAGCCGACGCTCTCGCTACGTTCAATACCTCAGACTTCATCTGTTGTCCCACCGGCTCCATGGGAACAGGTAATCAAGTTTGGTGAGCTATTGTCTTGGAACGGCAGCTACCTGCCTGGTAATTGGAAATGAGTGAGTGTGATGCGGAAAGACTGTTGCGAGATTTCGCTCGGGTGAGAGAGACAGAAGGAGGGAAGGTGGCAGAGAGAGTGAGACAGGTTTATGAAGTGTGTGTTGTGTGTGTCCTTGAGTGTGTGTGTCTCCAGCCAGATTGTCAGAGAGAAAGAGAGAGAGATGCTGGCATGGACAGTGCCAGTGAAAGCTTGCTGTCCCCCAGGATTCCTCTGCAGTGATGGCTATTGGTGTCTGTCTTCCCCCGAGGGACCGCTGCTCTGTCATCTCTCACACACATCCACAACCGAAACACACACATGCACTCGCATATACACACACAAGCACACTGCCTGCTAGGTATTAGTCTGTTTTGTTTTTTTATTTCTTTTTTTTTTTGGCATAAACACACTGCCACAGTCCTTCACGGGCTGCAAACATGCTCCCCTGTATTAGTTTGTTTTTGTGAGATATGCACACAACACGTACACAAACAATGGCTCGTAAGGTTCAGCCATTACTACGCTGCGGCATCCATTACTGCCCAACGCAATGACAACAAGGTCATGCCTCGAGGAGATCTGCATTTTGTCAGAAGTGACACTGTAATGCTGCTGCTGCTGCTACTGCTGCTGCTGCTGCCCAGGATTTATGCATCACTCTCAGGTTGTTCATTCTTGACATTTTCAGCTCAGTAGGTGGCCAGAAATCTTTGCGGCACACAATGTTCTTCTGAAAAGCTGACATCTATTTGTGTGGTGACGTGTGTTTGTTACCTACAAATGGAAAAAACATGAGAAGCAACTTTGCTCAAAGTATAGATTTTTTACTTTTTACAAAGTATTACGTATTATAAATTGGCGCAAAACAGTCAATACCCCAAAGAGAGGTATTTTACATGTTGGGAATGCTTACTAGAAAGAAATAAATCAATATGAAACCCTGAGCAACTCCTCTGCAGAGACAAGCAATAAATGGTGCCAAAATATTCAGAATATCAGTCACCAATCACGTTTGGAGTTATGTATGTGAAGAGAGAGGAAAATAAATGACAGCTGGTGAGACTGCTCAGCAGAGGGATTTGGCGACTCCGGAGCGTCTTCCTCCTTCCCACAGTGATCCGTCCGGCTGAGTCCCACAAACACAAAGAACTGTGTTTTGGATCAGGGCATCGCTTATTACTGAGGCACAGAGACGGGAGAGAGAAGGGGCTTGAAAAGGAGAGAAGGGAGCGATTGGGAGCAAAGAGAGGGCCAGGAAAGGACGAGTGCCAGTTCTGCCTCCAGTGTCCATCTCAGATCCCTCCATCCTTCCCTTCATCCTCCTCCTCCATCCTGTCCCCTGCCCCCCCCCCCTTCCCAGCAGCTGGCCGGTTTTTACCCCGGCAGAGAAAGAGCGCTCTGATGGTGCAGACTGAGGCATCAGTGTATGTGTTCGAACTATGAACAGTGTCTCTCTCTCTCTCTAAACTCCCTGTGAATTCACACCCGCTGCCTCCTTCTCTGTCTCTCACGTTGTCCCCGAGCTCCTTTCCTTTCCTCTCCACGGCCTCCCTGTCATCCTCCAACTTTTCTCCTTACCTCCTTCCATCTCCCCTGATTCTCCTTATCCTCTCTCCTTGTTTTTTTTTTCTTTCTTCTCATCCACCTCCCCTCTCTCCCTCTCTTACTCCAGCTGTCACTCCTGTCGCTGGCCTCTTTGGACCGGCCTTCCAGTCCAGTTTTAATTGACTTGGAGTGACATGCAGCCGAGACGTTAGGAGCAATCTCCCCCGGGGGAGGTCGATACGTACAGATATGGAGCGCCTCCAACGCCAACTGGACCCCACAGAGGCAACGCTGGCTGGCTGCAGGGTTTTTAAATCCTGCCACAGAAATGAGGTCACGCACACCGCGTGAGATACAATATCATACATGGCACAAATAAAACAATAAGCGATTAAACACAAGCTCATTCATGATACGTGATTGATGTTTGAGTTGTTAGCTGCTGCTGCTGCTGTTCAATCAATGCTGTTGACCACGAACACATCTACAATGTCTGTGTGTAATTTTCCATAATATACTTAAGATATTTTCTCTCAATAACCATGACATGTTTTTCACATGTTCACATTTATTTAATCTTTGAATAGACCATCCGGCATTTCTGATTTTAAAAAAAAAAAAAAAAAAAAAAAAAAGGCACAGCGTTTGTGCAAGGTCAAAGTGAATCATTTATTTAAAAAATGGCAACATTTGGAATACATTATCCACTTTGGCCTTGAGACACATCAAGCTTTATCAGTTTAACTTTTTTTTTTTGGCTGCACCTCTCCCTGTAATAGTTTTGAGCCCATTTTTTCAGTTTTAATTGACTGTACATCATCATGAAAGATTAAGACAGAAATTAATTAGACCAAACTACAATTTCCCACTCTTTGTATCTTTTCTGCTCGAGCAAGCAGCTGTTTCTTTTCTTGTTTGAATCACGTAAACAAATATGGCAATAGTTTCTTGGATATTACAGCATTTACCTTAGGATCAGGCTGAAGACACAGAAGCAAGTCCACATGTGAAATTGTCGAAATATTGCCAATAAGCACTCGGTTGCTCATGAAATGCGGTGAAAGTGCTGCTCAGGGGATAATTAAATGTGATTGCCTGTGTTTGGTAGAAGGTCTGCAGGATTTTCACGGGAGTAAACACTGCAGTCACTCATTCTCACTTGTGATACATTTTTAATTCTGGAGCTCTTAAAGGGAGCGCCGCAGTGACCTCAACATACCACACAGTTAAATAATGCATCCAAAGGTACTCATACATTGAACATCTCTGGAGAGAAGAGTAGGGCAAGAGTAAATCTCCCTCAGGTTTTGCAATTAAAAATGTAATTAAAAATACGAACAAAGTTTAATAAAGAGGCCAAGTAATATATGTCTGCAGTACATGTGCGAAATTCATGTGAATGTCATCATACTGAGAAGTCAGGTACATAGAAATATGCTGCCTTGGTGTGATCGCAGTTTTTGAATGAACCAAATCTTTTGGTATGTGTTGACATTTACAGTTGATATCAAACCAAAATTAAATGAACAGTTTCATG